>JAYMSL010001315.1:0-17729 GCA_036897195.1 Plantago coronopus
ATCACTAATCAAAATGATAGAATGAACTTTTTCAAAACTATTTGAGATTATTTGATTTAGTATGTCAAGATTTTGAAACATATCCCAAATCGATATTTTTATGTTATTAGAGAATGTATGTTTCTCATTCGACTAAAGTTTTAAAGAATATTAGACTCAACTCGTCAATAATTAAGCACAATTCATCCAATGAAGATACAAGAGTGTATGTTTGATAAACCAAGCTAATGAGGTGACATATAGCTTAGCTTATAAGATGATCAATAAATGGTAAGGTGACTGGTAGTTGATCAATCACCTTATTTTATGAAAAATTACACATCATGTAATTTTAAAAAACAATTAGTGATCAGTAACGAATTCACAAACATACTCATAATCAACTTATAAGGTGGATAGGGGCGAAGCCAATATTTCCCGAGGGTGATTGACCACTTCGAATTTCATTTCTCTACCTTAACATTCATGTTTTCGTGCTTTATCTTAATCTAACATTTGATTTTACACTCAGAACTTTAAAATTTACAACAAACCCTTAGTATGTTTGATAACTTGTATAACCTCACCTCCGTTAACAACTTTGTAGTTTCAGTCCCGAGACAGATGATAAGGTCACGTCAAACACACAATATCCCGGTAGTCATTCTTTTGATGGTTTACATAAAATTTGAAAAAAGAGGAGAAAAACTTTTAACAGTGAACAGAAGTGATCCCCAAACAGGAAACTCTGCAACAGTAAAAATGCAAACAAAGTCTCAGCATTGAGCACTCACCTTTTCCTTTTTAATCAATCACCCCTACCCCTTCTCCAATCTCTCCCTTTCAGCCCCCTCTCTTTCCCACATTCACACTCTCCCTCGCCGTATTAACCTCCTCCTCCTTTCACCTCCATCTTCTTCCCTGTACTATGTGACATCTCACCACCTCAACTGGTAGAGCAACTCACTATCAAGTATCAACACAAACACACAAGACAAGTCCAAGAACAACACAAGACTAGCAGTACAAGAACTACAACAATGGCCTATATGTGCAGGGACAGTGGAAATCTAATGGCGATTGCACAGCAAGTGATTAAGCAGAAGCAGCAGCAAGAAGAGCAGCAACAGCAGCAGCAGCTGCTTACAATAAACTCATTTTGCCTCACTCAATGGCCCACCACTACTTCCTCCGCCTCCGCCGCACCAACCCACCCGCCGCCGTACGCATTCGCCGACCCTTTCCAAGTTCCTACGGAAGCTCACGAGCCCGGGTTCCACTTCCCCAATCTTGAAAACCATCCCCATTGTTTCCGGTTTTCGGAGCTCTGCACTGGGCCGGCAGTGAATGAGGTCGACTCAGACGAGTGGATGGAGAGCTTAATGGGAGGGGGAGAGACGACGGACAGCTCCAATTTGTGGCAGACTGGAGCAGAGTTTGAGAACCCGGGTTATCCGGCAACTGATCCGTTTCCGAGTCGACTCAGTGTCGCGACTCAGCCTGATCTCAACCGAGTCATTTTCTCCGAGAACTGGGTTGACCCGAATCAGATCGGGAGCTCGGAGGATTTCGAACCCAAAGAAGCTAATCCGCCTGGTGACGTCACTGCAAACACTATCTCGCAATCGCCTGCAAAGCCGATTTTGAGAGCCTTACTGGACTGCGCTCGACTCGTTGAGTGCAACTCGGATAACTCAGTGAAACAGCTGATTCGCCTCAGGGAAATGGTAAACCCGAACGGAGATCCGTTGGAGCGAGTCTGTTACTACTTCTCCGAAGCTCTTTACAACAGAGTCTCTGCTTCTTCTTCATCATCTTCTCCAGCTAACAAGCAGGTATCAATTTACGATTCTGCCCCTGAAGAATACACCTTATCTTACAAATCTCTCAACGACGCTTGTCCGTACACGAAATTCGCTCACCTAACGGCTAACCAAGCCATTCTCGAAGCTACCCAGACTGCTAAGAGGATCCACATAGTTGATTTCGGAATTGTTCAAGGTATCCAATGGGCTGCATTACTGCAAGCTCTGGCAACCCGGCCCGCCGGAAAACCCGACCTTATCCGGATCTCCGGGATTCCCGCCCCGGCATTGGGAAACTCTCCGGCTGTGTCGCTTTCAGCTACTGGTAACAGATTGCGTGAATTCGCGAAGGTTTTGGATCTGAATTTCGAGTTTGAGCCGATTCTGACTCCGTTAGAGGAGCTCGATTGTTCGGGTTTCCGGGTCGATCCGGACGAGGTTTTAGCTGTTAATTTTATGCTTCAGTTGTATAATTTGTTAGGTGAGAGTAATGAGGGTGTTGTGGCTGCTTTAAAGCTTGCGAAATCGTTGAATCCGTGTGTTCTAACGTTAGGAGAGTATGAGGTGAGCTTGAATAGGGTAGGGTTCTTGCACAGGTTTAAGAATGCACTTAGGTATTACACTGCTGTGTTCGAATCGCTTGATCCGAACTTGCCCCGGGACTCTGAGGAAAGGTTACGAGCCGAAAAGCTCTTGTTTGGTGTGCGAATTGGCGGATTGGTTGGACCGGAGAGCGAGAGACGTGAGAGGATGGAGGATAAAGAGAGGTGGAGGTGTTTGATGGAGAATGCGGGTTTTAGGCCGGTCATGTTTAGTCATTACGCGATTAGTCAGGCGAAAATACTGCTTTGGCACTACGGTGACGGTTACAAGATTGTTGAGTCGAACCCCGCTGGATTTCTATCCTTGGCTTGGAACGATGTACCTCTGCTTACTGTGTCGTCATGGCTTTGATGAAAAGAAAGTTCGTCTTTTTTTCTTCGTCTTAGCGTTTGGTGTTATGTTTGCCATGAATTGATGATCATCTAAAATGTATGTTTGTTGATCCATGTTATGAAGAAGAAGATGAAGCTAAATTTGGTCCAGTTTTTAGATGTAGGAAATTTGGTGGAAGAAGATATAGTCTAGTAGTATAGGTTTTTGAAGCTTTTTTGTTGGGCCAACTGATTTTGTTAGTAA
The DNA here is from genome assembly GCA_036897195.1 of Plantago coronopus. Lineage (NCBI taxonomy): Eukaryota > Viridiplantae > Streptophyta > Magnoliopsida > Lamiales > Plantaginaceae > Plantago > Plantago coronopus. The sequence goes on from JAYMSL010001315.1 coordinate 2,964, forward strand.
ATTTGCTGCAGCATCATGGTGTTCTTACTACTTTGTTCATATTATTAGTAGTGTTTTAATGCAACTTTGTCCAGTTTTCTTTACATTTTTCTGAATCTATTCGATGCTAAGTTGCCTCCTTATGACGCTCATTCCACAAGTTTTTCGTTCCCCTGGTGTCTACAATGGATTCTGAGTTCGTGTTTTCCTCTTTAGATCACTTGTAGTTGCTGTAGTTCATCCTCCCTGCTAATGGCCTAGCAAATGTTGCTGATTTCGATGTCCGACTAGCCCAGTTTCAAGTAATCTGCTGCATCGTGTTGTATTAGGTTCTGCCATGTAAATTTCTGGTCTTATAGTAGTTCCCCTCAGATATTTGTTCTGTTTCCGAACTAGTTTCATCTATTAGTCCCAAATTTCTGGTCTTGTATGAGTAGTTTTCCTCAGATAATGGCTCTGTTTTCGAACTCGTTTCATCTACTCTACTAGTCCATTTTAATCTTTGTTTTGCCTCTAGTTACGTTACCTATTTTATCGAAACGAACCTCCCACAAGTATCGCAAGTTACTCTCTGTACTCCTTGTGCGAATCAGATATCCAAGAGGCAATGCTCTTTCTGGCGAAAACCCGAACCGAAAACCCGAACCGAACCTAACATAACGGACAAGAACTAGTTTGGAATGGCGTGTGAAAACAAAGCAACAATGGCGATGTCTCCTCCTGCACCAAGATCTGCAATGTTGCTGCACACATGAAGTGATTGCATTTCATCTCATCTCATCAGATCAGAGGAGTGTGCAGTGCATTGCAGGCAAAAATCAAAACAGTGTACTTTAGCAAGAGCATTAAATATTAGCCCCCTGTGATGCTGCAAATCTGAATCAAGCTGGCTCTTGTCATTTGGTAAGGGAACAGGAACATTAGACTGTAGTATCATCCCATTGTTTAGGTAGCCCTCTCTCTCTCTCTCTCTCTCTCTCTCTCTCTCTCTCTCTCTCGTGCAAGGCAACAGAACAGAAGAGAGAGCAGGATAAAGATAAGGAAGCCTGCCATTTCTTTCTACAATAAATTAACACACTTACCAGCAGTTACCCTGCCTGTAACATTTACTACACGCATTTGATCTGTCTTACACAGGTGTGGTGTTTTTATTGCTGTAGCACAGTTTCAGAGGTGATGGTTTCGACTTTCGAAATGTACAGGGTAAGTGAGTAAACAGTCTGGAACTGCAATAGCTTCAAATATGCAGTCAAGTGGTAATTGTATAGTATTGCTATGAGTGTATGAGAAGCCTCACATATGATAGTAGTAGTAGTAGATTGCTAAACTTATTATGCTTGTTCTACTGTTGGTTTTGTAGGTTTCCGGTAATTTAATGGTTGAACCGGGACAAACACGATACTGATACTACTACGAGCAGTAACGTTTTTTTAGATGATAGGGGCATCACCACTACGACAGCCCCCCTGATAATCCCTCAGATCGCGACACGTGTAATTGAGATTGGAAAAAATATTTTTTTTCATTAATAAAAACTAACAAATGGACACTTGTCATATTTCTGTGTGGGTGTACTAGTGGTTATGCTCCTAGCATCTAATAAACCAGCAGTAACATATTTTGCGTGGTACTCCCCCTGTCCAACAAAACTTTACTTTTTTTTTTTTTTTATCTCACAAAACTTTACCCATTACCATATGCGGAAGTTATACCACACACTAAAACATTATTTTAACATCAATATTACTACTTTATCCCCCACTTACTTTTTCATTACTCCATTACTTTAACTCATTTTATTAAACTATGCGCGAAATTTAGTAGGTAAAGTTTTGTGGGACGGATGAAGTAGTTTTTTTTTAAAAGGCAAATCTATCCTATTACTACACTAACCTACACTAACTACTAACCCAATACTACCTTATATCACCACACCAATACCAACCTTATAACACCAAATAAATCTTCACCTCCGGAAATCGAACCCGGAACCTCTCACCATTACATAATGCACATTACCACTGCACCCCTGGATGAAGTAGTTTGCTTGTTTTTTGTGGCACACACCCTTCGTCAAACAATAGGTTCATGGTAGTAAATGGACATATTGTTGTATCTGGAGCACATATGATAGTAGTAGATTGTTATGCTTGTTCAACGGTTGGTTTGGTAGGATTCCGTAATTTAATGGTTGAACCGGAACAAACACGATACTACATTAAGTAGTAGCATATATGCTGCTAGATTTCTAGTTGTATGCTTGTATTTTGTTGCACATTCTTCCGTAACAACCGTAAAAACTATAGGTCGATGTAAATGAACATATTGTTATACCTGCATAACAAATGGATTTCCAGTTTTTCTTCTCACTGAAATGTACGTATACATTCTTTAGCATCTAAAAACGAATTATATCCGACTATAAACTGTGTGTTTCCTTTAGTTAGATTGCAACTAGCTACTTGAAAACCAACGTGATCATTGTATTTCGGTCCCATGAACCATGTTTGACTACCAATTGGCGCCTTGCAATTATGTGTTGAGTTTGCTGGTCTGGTAATTTGCTTGAATTGGATACATTGGAAGTCTTGTGTGAGTATTTGACCAGTGACAGACTACTCTACTAGTGAATTTTGGATTCAGAAAGAGCTAATATAGATGCAATAATGAAGTAGAATTCCAGTCATTTACAAATTACAATTGTTGAAATTTGAAAAGTAACATCGTGTTATACAAGATAACGAAGCGCAATTCAGGTGATAATACGTTTCATTTCTAATTAATAGGTTGAGAGTTCGAGTCACCACTCATTTGCTGTTTCTAAAAGAAACTTATTGTTATATATACATTTTGGCAAACTTTCACGAAATCAACCTCAAAATACAAGAGACTGGGCTGTAATGGTATAGTTGAATTGGGCTGAGACAACTCAATCCACATTAACTATTTTATAACACAAAGTTGAGCCTTAGGGCATTTAAACTCAATTTTAATTTTTTTTTAAAGTGCGTGGTTTTAATTTTTTTTTAATTGAATTAAGTTGTTCTTTTTAAGTTATAACTTGGTGAATTTGAATTGATTTTTGTATTCATAGCATGTTTATATTAATTGTGGACTATTAATTTGTTATTAATTATGTGATTCTAATTTGATTCTAGGTGTTTTAAACATATATCTTGATGTTTGTTGATGTATTTACATATTGTATTAACAAAAATTGCATTTTATACGACTGTTTAATAAATTAGAACGAAACTTGACTGACTTGAAAAGGGATTACATTTAAAAAACGTCCCTGATTTATTATCATTAAACAACGACATATTCTCACACAATCAAGGTAATAATATTAACATAAGATTATGAGTATTAACACGTTATCAACTTTCGATCCCACATTATTGTTCATGAATAATTAGCTCGAAGTAAAATCTAATTTTATTAATATGAGATATTACACCCAAACTTATTGTTCATGAATACATCCACACCAAAACTGGTTGTCATCGAGCCAGTCACAATGGCCTGTAGAAAACTGCATTGCTTGGCAATCAGTCACGCAATCTTTCGGGTTTTTTGGACACAACTCAACCCAAACTGTCGTTGGAGGATCCTGCGGTGGATCGTCATCTCCGTTAACTGCAAAATAATTAACAAAAACGAAATCAACGAAGGTCAATTAACTCAGCAATCACGATATTTAGGTCTGGTTATGTCGGTTGACATTTCTGTAATGGTTTCCGAACAATTCTTACGAAAACTTATATATAAAATGTGCTTACTTGATCGGCTGAAAGCGGGAGCTGATAACAAACTGATGCAAACGAGCACAACGAGAAGAGATTTGAGAGTAGGAGCCATTTTTTCAATGGTTCTTATGTGTTGTATGAAATTTTTCATTTTCTTGCCTTATTTATAGTTCTAAATCACATGTTTGGTCAATTGTATGGAGACATTTTTGTAAGTAAAATAAAGATTATTATTCCAGTTTTGGATGTAATAAGTTGGTAGATGTTGTAATAATTATCTTTATTCTAGTTTTGGATGTAATAATTTGGTAGATTTTGTACCAATTAACTTTATTCCAGATTTGGATTAATTGAGTGGTAGGTGAATTTATTTATTTTTCTCTATTTTGGTAAGGGAAATAGAAAATCATACTCATACACTATAGAAAAACACGAATACAACTCATTCAAATAGAAAGAAAACGGGCTGGTATAGATTGATAGTACTAATTTGTTATCAGTTTGTATAGATATTTGTTAAGGTGTATATTTGTAAAGACCCTTTTTTTTATCAACTTAGAAAAAAGGTCTTTCCAAAAGCTGCTCATACGAAAATAGAGTATATTCATGTTTTTTTTGGTAGGAATATACACGCCTTCCCTACTTAAAAATAGATTATATTATTACATCAACTGAAAGTTACAGAATTTGTTCAAGCTCTTATTCGAAACTAGACAACTAAACTTAAGAACACTGGAGTACTAAACTTGACTCATAAATCATAATGTGGAACATTATGAGTAATAGTCCCATACATTCAACTTTACATTAAAAAAAAAGAAATCTGCACATCATTTTTTAGATGTTAAGGGCATTACTACTACGTGCACATCTTCTATGAAAAGGAAAATGGCTGTTTTCCATGCTCGAGGGAAATTTTCGTTGGAAGTTAGTTACACGTGTCGATAGAAGATGGACACGTGTGCAAGTAGTGCAGCTCTACGAGACCACCACGTGTCTTACAACCGTCCGTCTGGACACACTTCGTCAGCAGATTTCTCCTCATAAACAAATGAAACCGAGACCTATTTTAGAGCGATGTTTAGTACGAGAAAGAGATAAACACAATGCTTAACGCAGCTAGATTGGCAAGATCACAAGTTATTCCACCTTGTTTCTCATCTACTACTCCTCTAACAAATCAGATCACCGGAAAAGCCACCGGCTCGTTACGATTTTCGAAGGCGTTTGCAGGCCAAGCCGACCGGCAGAACGATAGTTCAGACGAAATGGAGAACAAACAACAGCAGCAGAAGCCGGAGAAGCAAGAACAAGTTCTTCCCGAAGCCGAAAAGCACAGGTATATGAGTATATCTACGCTTTGTCAAGTTATATATTCGAACTCAGTAATCTCTTATTTGCGATTGCCTGTGAGGTGTAGGGATCCGATGGCTTCGTTTGGAGAAGGATACGCGACAAGGTCGGATGAAGAAGGTTTCGGTGGAATTTACGGCGGGAATCAATCCCTCCTTTCCGAGGAGGAGGAAGATAAAATTGTGCACGGGAATGCCCCTGGTATACTTTTACTTTTCTTTCTCGAAGTCCCTCTTGTTTTTCTATTCTCAAGTCAGGTCGGCTTCGAACCGACCTAACACATGTCATCATTAAATGAATGTCACGTGCCACATAATTGAATCTAATCTACATATTTTGGTTCGAAATGTTTGGTTCAAAGTCATTTCTTACCGAATATAGGTACGATCTCACTTTTTAATAATAAAAATTGCTATATAATTATGAATTGTATAAAATACACTTAAATATAATAATTATTTGATTATAATTACATATAATATAATTTCATTCACGTGATGATTATCTGATAGTGACCTGCGTTCAGTCGGTTCAAAACCGACCTGAAAATAAAAAAGTCGAAGTCTCTTGATTGCTCTTTTAGGTTCTGTTCTTTTCAACTTTAACTTTAGATTCATTCAGTTCAGTTCAGATCCATTCAGATTTGGTTAGTTCATTCAGATTTGGTTAGTTCAAATTTGTACTTCACTTCAGATCCATTAAGTTCAGTTCAGTTCCGAAATCCTAAGTGAGATTTAATAAAAACCTAATTTTAGGAAAAATGTCACTTCTTTTCGGGTGATTAATTTGTTTTGAATTTTGATTTGCAGAGTATGGTCACAATCAAGGGAGTGAGGTGAAGGAGAAGGAAAGAGCTCGTAACCAGGCCGACGTGATCACTTCGTCGTCCTAATTGCCACTAGCTTGCTGTTACAGATTTTAGTTCTTATATTTTTCACGAATTAGTAGTTCTCTGTACTTGTTTATTTCCTTAATGTAATAATTTCCACTTCTTGGCACCTTGTTTTCAGCCAGTCTTGATGACTCTTGACATTGTTGGTTTGTTCTTCTTTATGGAAGAGTTTAGGTGCAGTTTGTCCCTTTCTTGATCTGCTTCCAGCAGATACGCAGATACTTTCAATTTAGAAGAAAACGTATAACACTATTCCAGTTTTGTTATATAGTTATCTTCAATTCCGTACCAGTTGAGTTTGTTATATAGTTCTCTTAAATTCTGTACCAGTAGAAGAAAACGTATGAAGGACACAGTAGTGAACATTGTACACGAATCGTATCTTAGAAAACGCGATTGCATTGCAAATTTTGAGCCAGAAACATTAAACGAAAAGAAGAACAAACTAGCCATAGAACAATTACAAGAACTGTCTATACTGAAAAAGGATGATAAAATCTAACATAAACTTAACAAATTAAAGCAAAACGATGATAAAATCTAAATAAACCTAACAAATTAAAGCAGGGCATGCTCTATTCTCGTTCAGATAGATCAGGCGTCATGAGGATGTTCGTAAGTCGGCAGATTAGAGCCTACCCCAGTCATAGAACACGGTTGGAATTTCATAAGCTCCTGCGATTTCATCTGTGGATTATAATACGCTTTCGCTTGGCAGTGCAACATCTTGCCTGCGTGATCGACCTCCAAGGTAACATTGTACTCAACACCAGCTCCTACTCGTGCTTTAGGCTTGTCGACCACTTTCATGAACTTGATGTTCGCCTTCTCTTTTGCGTTGTATTGCTTGACGGCGAAGCGTGCAACTTCTTCAGCCTCTGGGCGAGGGATTTCGACAACGTCACCGTTAAACATGGTTGCTAACTTGACTGTGGATTCTGTTTCTCTTTCTGCGATTTTGTGTGTTTCTTGCTTCGTGTTCTTGTTTGATGCTCCACTAGGGTTGAGGTGTGTTGTATATATAAGAATTTTAAAGCAAATTATCTCCTAATGGAAATCGGAGAAGACCTCTAAGTTGTTTAGGATTAGTAATTTGGACTAATTAACTAAATACTACTCCTAATGTGTATAGGGTATATGATTAGTTCGACTTAAAGTAGTACTACTAATATTGTTACTAGCGATAGAGCACCGCGCTTGCGCGGTGCCCAGTGCATGAATGAGGGATTAAAGTTACACAAGCTTGATCGGAACAGTGCTTAAATAATTTTGAAATTGCAGAACAAAATTGCAGCATTATGTGAAAAGTATGACAACGAAACAAAAATCCCCTAAAATATGTACACTTGCTCGCTAGATTCTTCACCAGTCTTTTTTATGCTTCCTTGCATACCTCTAATTCCTCCGAAACTTCAGTTTCATCCACTTAGTGGAGCGGTTTGATGGCGATTGGGCAATTACGCTTCTTCATGCCGTTCCTATGGGCCTTGTGGAACTGGTTGTGCGCGGTGTGATTGTTCGATCTCGCCATTTTTAATCTGGTGGAAGAACAGTCTTTCCAATTAGAAGATGAGAAGAATAAGAAGAGAAAATGTATCTAACATTTAAACCGCGGTGAAGTAAACCTATTTCACGGCACAAGTAGCAGCTAATTACGACATGCTTATCATAACTGGGTAGAAATTTACATGAATACCTTGTAGAATGAAATAACAACAAAGTGTGCCTTATATATTTGAATAAATCAGGTGGGTCTGTTGCACCTACTTTTGCAGCATCAATGAGAACAAACCAGCAAAATATGATTACAGAGTATTCCACCAATGAATCTTTGTTACCCCAAAAACAATAACTAAAAATGTAAAATTCCAAGACTGCAAGTGCGATTTCTCATCTATGCCCTCATGATGAAACTAATCCTGATATCTTAGCAAACCCACTCAGAAAGGTGAGGCAGTAGCATGTATTCTGATGAGATCTCCAAAATAATAATGGAACTTTCCATGTTAGCAAGTAAAGCAAGCTGAGCCAAATAATCAGTGCCCAAAGGAAATCTACTCATGAATCTACCTAAGAGCCTGTGCAACCGTTCAACCAGGCTTCACGAGTAGCCCATAATTGCAAAAAGAAGACAAACTTAAACAAGAAAACTAACAGAAGATGTGATTCTAACCTTATGCAAGAGCACGGTCTTGTTGGGCCGTTTCTTATCCTCACCATGCTTCATGGAGCTGAAATACGAAGATGATGAAATCGTTAACTCTATATCCGAGCAGAGACCAATGGCATAGAGAGACTTGCCCAGGAAAAGCTCCGCACTCCGTTTCAACAGCAAAGATCCCATTCCTCCACAGCTGAAACTTCAGCCTTGATCGCCGATATAGCTTCTCCATGTGAATTTGCCTTAGTAAGGAAACCCACCTACAAATAACTTCCTAAAATAAACAACATAATCAGCATGATTACCAAACCGAAACATCAAAGTTTACATTAATAAACAAAACCGTTACCAAACTCTTAATCATTTTTAAGAAAACATTATGAAATAAAAAACGTGGTCTAGGCTCCACCTAAGTATGTAAAGAAATGAAGAATGGATTGATTGACGTAAATATGAAAAGAGATCTGATATGTCATCCAAATGTGATTAACTGGGATGTTCTGATAGATTTTGTATTGTCACATTCCCCATATGTTTTCTCATGACAGCAGAGAAGAAGCATACTAAATGAAAACCGACATTTGTACGCTACTTTCTCTCGTCCAATTTCCGAGAACTTACCTTCTAGTTTTGCAGCCACTGTAATATAAATTACCAAGAAAACAATTGTTCAGTAAAGATTGCACTCTGATGGAAATGTAAATAAATTGTTTGTATCATGGTATCACCTGTAACCAGACCGTTGTGCAGATGAGATAAAATCAAACAACTCTGTAGAAATTCAGAGATCTGGGTTTTTAAGAATGGGGCGAGGGGAAAATTGAAAACACGAAACTATTTATTTAGCCTCCTGTGAGAAAGAGTGGCAAAAAACTCAACTGGTTTGCTCATTTTTATGAAAAATTGTTACATCTCTTATCTGCACACGTCAGGGCGTGAGGTTAATATTACCTTTTTTAGTGTGTTCATGATCAAAATCATCCCTTTCTTCGACATCTAATGCAAATGACATAGCACCTTCTCGGAGGGCATACCTAGCATATATTGAGGAATCCAGTAATTTCATGATAGAAGGAAATCTAAAAAGGCACACTGAGAAAAGAAGCTTATTGCTCTGGTGCTAGAGCATCAACATTGCAGCCGAATTTTGACAACATAGTCTCGGAGAATTATCATGAAAATGGCAGGATCACATTGTTTTGCACACTTTCTGGAAGCAAGTATACAGTACATAACTAATAGCACAAAAAATATCTTAACAAGAAGGATACTCCCTGATTCATAAAATATCCCCAAAAGAATGTCGTGATTTTCCACACTATACGCGACAGTCTCTGATTGCTCCATGGAAATGTTTCGTCAATGAGCTTCAAAGCTGCAGTTGCCTCATACGTAAATATACATCTATTTTAGCTAGTCGGGGCATGGGAGAAATTAAGGACCTGGAGAAAATCAGGAGGATTAAACTACCCTCTATATATATTGAATTAGCTCAGTGCTTATACCAACAGATTGCTCGACCAAACAGCAATAAGTAAATTACCAGAAAAACAAAAAACAAGACACTACATGCTAGTGATTTACCTGCAGGTGAGCTTCACCACAACGTCGTTTTGTTGCTGCACTTCAGTTACTGCGGCTATCTAGCAATTCTTAAATTAAGAATTCCACTCAACTTGATCCATATTACAACATAAAAAGCAAGATTATATACTTTTCCTCAAATTAAAATTATAAGTTTTGTTGCCACACTGCAGTTATTCAAGCTTTGAGCTTTTCTTAAACAATACCACTAACGATTTTCGCACGAGGGTAGAATTTCAAGCTTAAAAATCCATAAGTAGAATTAAAAAGTTCATTTGTGCATAAAACCTAATATACAGGAAGAGAGCAGAATCAAACCGTTTAGTCTTTTGAATTCGGTAGGTCTGACATCGTCGGTGTTTTGGGGGAGTATTTGGGTAGCCGTAATGATCGACGAACAGCTTCAAGAGTTGCTCTTTCTCAAGGTCGGTCGGTAACCATCGTTCACATGAGCTTGCTGCTTCCCCACATACCTCTGATTCCTCTGCAGAAACTTCGGTTCTATCGGTGTCTATCCCTTTGGTGGAGTGGTTGCGGTGTCGATTAGCGGATTAGGCTTCTTTGATGTCGTTCCATACGGCTTTGCGGGATTGATTTTGCGAGGAACGATGTCCCATTTCCGATCTAGTGAAAGGACAGCGGGCCAGCGGCGGTGTTTTTCAGAAGATGAAAAGAATCGGTAGAGAAAACTTTCTGATCAAATGATAAACCTATTTCACGACGATTCGGAAAACAAAAGCAACTTTTAGTGGTAAGGTTAAATTTGTCCATTCACTTGGTACCAAAACTTGATAATCATCCTCTCTTATAATAGACTTATAATATATATATATATATATTCAACATTTTTTAATGTCCCCTGATGTTACCTGCCCAGTTCTTATGTTGTTAGTTGGGTTAGAGGCATTCTGGCATGAGCAGCCATTGTATTTTTGGTATAACTCTTAATTATTTATTGTTTGAATTGTATATCCGTAATGGTTTAGTGTTTACTCGCGATAGTTACCCAGCTGTTATGGTGATTGTTGGGTTAGAGTTATTTTATTTCTTACTCTCCCTTTGTGTAAAGTTTGTATTAGAAATGTTTTAATTTTATAATCTCCATTCTTTTCAAGCGGAGGGTGTAGCTGATGGATGCGCACATGATACTGGGTCTGATGAAGGAGCCGGAGGTATTAATGTCTACAGATGTGTCATTATTTTGTGGCCTTTTGGTAAACCTCAGGAATTATCATAACCCTTTTTGGATTGCTAGATGATGAGTACGAGTACATAAAACTCCCACGAAGGAAAGCAACTGCTGGTTCATCACAACTGGTGCAGTCCAATCTAGGTCAGTTTTGTATAAATCTTGATCATTTTGTTGATAACTAAAAAAATAGTGTACGGATATTTAGGTGTTCAACGACAATCTCATATTACGTGTTGTATAACCATTAGGACCGGAATTAGGGTAGGTCTGAAACGGAAGGTTGAGGTTTCTGATTGCAGTAGAGGTACATTTTTTCTACTTATTTTGTGACCCTGTTCGCACGCATACTTTTGGTAGCTTGTGATTTTATAAATGTGTTGTGTTTGACCATACTTCGGCTGGATAGGTCGCAAGGAAGATCTTAATGAACGGCTGAGACGCGGTGTAAAGCTTCGCGAAAAGGCGGTCGATGGTATGCCAGGAACTTTCTAAGTATTCTATTTGTTATTACTTCTTTCAGCATTGACTGATAGGCTAAGTCCTTCTGTTTGAATTTATCAGGCGAGCAGGGTGCTAGGAATCTTGATGGTACCCCGGGTATGTGTCTTATTTGTTGTTGTTATTCGTCCGTAAGTTGTTGTTCGATGATAAGCTCTTTAGAGACTTCTCACCTGAACCGTTTGTGTGCTATGCAGTCGGGGTGACATACAAAAGCAATGTCCAGACTGTTGTCAAAGAATTGAAAGCTTTCAACCTGACAGATAAACACTTAGCAGCATCCAGAATGACTCCCTTTTGGTTGTTTGCGCAAGCATGTTTAGAAATTGGGGATGCTAAGGTGTTCAGGCGTTTCCAGAAGGATGATCACAACATAACTAGGCTTGTGAAGAGGTATAGGGTGATTAATGGATTGCAGGGTTTCCTTTTTGGAGATAAGTTCATTTACCCAAACAGAAACGACGTGAAGATTGTTTTTGGTGTGAGGGATGGGAATAAGCCCATCGAGATAGGTACTGGATCTGTACGGGTAACTCCGTTCCTGAGAAGGTGTTTTCCGGACAAGATTAAACATATGCAGGGGGCGGTGCTGACTCTCGGTTCCCCTTAACTCCCGCATATCTGAAGCCTATTATTCAGAAAATGGTTGAAGCAGGTGATGAATATTTGCCAGAAGATGTTGCTACCGTTCTTCATTTGTATCTACTAGCGGCATTCTTCGTCCCAACTCAAAGCCTCAAGCTGAACTGGCGTATGACTGAGTCGGTTGATGACTTTGATGCATTGTGCTCCCTGGACTGGTCCTCTCTCATTCTGTCCGTGCTGAACACTGGTTTGAGTGGCGCAAGCTATGTGTAAAACTGGTGGTTGTTCAGTTTTCCTGCTGGTTAGTTGTTGCGAAACCTTTTTCTCGCTCCCTTAGTTGTATTTACCAGCTGATAAATATATTATTCTACTGGATTAGGTAATCATTATTTTAACTCAAATTATCCTTATCTTGCAGTTTTGGTTGTGTGAGAATGTACATCTCATTGATCCAGTGATGCAGTATTCTCAGTTCCCCCGTTTCCTGCGGTGGGGTTTAAAATTACTAGGGGTTATGTTCAACAATCTTGCACTTGATAAGCTGGACTCCAAATATGTTAGTATACTATCCAGCTGAACATGTAGTACTTACAAATCTCATGCTTAGTCTCCTGCTGTTTTTTGTTTTGCTTATTCATACTGGCCATTACCATGTACAGAGCTTTGGTGGAGGGATTACTCCTACGAACTATGAAGTCCATATGCTAACTGCAGATCTTGACGAAGATTATGAGTCCGAGGATGAGATGTTTGACGAATCAACTGACTGTGCGCCAACTGGTTGTGATGATGGTAGTTGGCTTCCAGAAGATGTACTGGTGAAGGATGATGAGCTAAATGAGATGTCCGGTGAAGCTAGTGGTACTTTCGATAATGATGGTGGTTTAGTTCTTCATGGCACTGCCCCCCGCGTCCAGGTGAATGAGCTGGGTAATGCAATTAATGGGCATTGTTTGCAGCCGAGGAAACAAGAGGCAGTTGAGAAGAATGCAGACCTTAGGTGGGTAGAATCTGTGTTGAATGATTGTCCTCGCGAAACTGGTGCTGTTGCATTTGCTGATGTTAATGGAGAAAGCGTTTCTCCGATTGTTGGCGTAGGTAGTAGTGCAAAGGATGAACGTATATTGGAGTTAGAGAAAAAGCTGGAAATGGCAAGAGTAGAGATAACGAAGCTTCGTTGTGACCTCGAGGTGAAGGATTCTATTAGGGCTGCTGCAGCCGATGATGCTAACCTTGCATCCACGGAGGTCAGCCGTGAGACTATAAAGGAGTTGAGGGGTAAACTAGCTGAAGAAGAAGAGATTAAGGATCGAATTTGTCGCAAAGGCAGAGTTGATGGTGAAAAGGCAGCCCAACTTACCAATGAGAACTGGCTTCTTGGCAAGAAGCTGGATAAGTTGAACGCTGAAAATCTGGAGATATGTGCAGAAAGGGATCGAATTAAAGTGTTAAATTCTGAGAATGCGAACAGGAAGATTCAGCTGGCTCTTGAAGTTCAACATCTTAAGGATGACTTGAATGTTCAGCATCTACAAAGGACCCTGCTGTTGTTGAATTAGATAGTGGCCCGATTAATATTGTCTGTGGGTTGACGGAAGATGTTCACAATAATGTACACAAGGCTGGCATGTCACTCAATGATCTAAGGGGTAGATGTGGAAGTGCAGTGTCAAACGTTAACCTGGATGCAACGCCACTGCCATCACGTACTGATAATTAAACAAGTGCTTCCATCTTCTAGTAGTCCTATATTTTGTGATATGTCTGGTGTGAATTTGTTTTCTACCCCGGTTGATCAAAAGCTTCCCACCCGTGCTTTTTCTAGCCCTGACACTAGTAGTCTTGGTCCTCAACGAGGTGAACGAGCTATTACATCAGCCGTAATTGCAGATGTTTTGTTGTTAGGATAGATTCTGACGATGAGAACCCCCCTCCATATGTTGTGCTGGAGAGTACTTCCCCCAAATCAGAAAGGAACATGATTGATAGGGTTCATGATAGGACCTTACTTAATTAGAGGCGTAGGAAGAACCTTGGGACACCATTAACACTTGCTTACCAGAAGTGCAGTAAGAAAAGGTCCTCTGATAATGTTATTAGGGAGATGGAGGTTGACCGTGATTTGCGTGCGTATCAGCAAACTAGCCCGAGAGCACTTTAGTCGCTGCTGGCCAAGTTCAGGAACACAATCCCCAGGTTAGTTTGTACTTGGCTGCATTTTATTCATACTTTAATTGCAATTTGCATGGCAGTTTTATTGGGTAGATCATAATTGTTCGTTTGTTTTCCGCAGTGTTTGCATCCTGAGTGCCGCGAACTCTCAACTGAATAACTATATTACCTTAGGTAACCTTGAGGATATATTGAGCCACGAAAGCCTTGATGATGCGGTTAGTTATGTGTCTAAATTCAGTATAACAGTTGTATTCCATTGGCTTTAAAGTTATATTTCATCTTTAACTTAAAATTGTGCTACGTGCTGACTATGTGTGTAGACAATCGACACTTGGTCAATTGTGATTAGTCAGCTGGTAGCAGAAGAGAGGCGTGCAAATGTTAAGAGACTGCACTATGCTAAAGTTATATTTCATCTTTAGTAGTTTCGTCTGGGTAATATCCAGTGGCTGATCTTATTTTTATCTTAAAGTCTAGCATCTTCTATTGATAGGAAGAATGTTAGACCCCACTGAATTGTTTTGATAAGCAAACAAGCACATACTATTTAGATTAGACTAGTATTGGAAGTACTCTTATGTTCTTAGTTTCTTAGTGA
>JAYMSL010001316.1:0-17718 GCA_036897195.1 Plantago coronopus
GAACTACGCGGCCGCATACTAGGGTATGCGACCGCCCGGTCCCAGGCGGGCGACCGCATACTCTGGGTATGCGACCGCCTAGTCTATCAGTAGCAATGGGTTCGAATTTTGACAGAAAATTCGAAATGACATGTCCGTTCATTGAAGTGTCTTCTATTTGAACGAATTGTTGCATTGCTAATTGTTGTGACCTTTGCTCCCTTGCAACCCTTGCTACCTATAAAAGGACCTTCATCCTTTTGGAAAATGGTGGTTCATTCTTCTGCAATCTCTTCTTCTCTTCCAGTCTCTTCTTCCATATTGTTCTAGACCAGTTTCGAGCATAGTACGGGAGTGCTACCTACTATACTCACCTGCAGTCTTATCTTGTGGATATATTTCTGGACTGTGAGCACTAATACAGGACAAATATTATCTCAGTGAAATCGGGCCAACCCGTGATTTTGCAGCATTACGTTTCTACAAGTTTTGCATTTTCACACCATCCACTTGACTGATACTCTCCTGAGTGCTACCAATTTCCAACACACTTTTCTCGTTCCTTTTATGAGTAAGAAGTCATGATCTGTTATAGGACGATTAACAAAAGTACAATACAAATCGGAAGCTCGGAAAAATGATCAGATGATCCATACTTAATAACGTATGTAGGAGTTCATCTGTTAATTTGTTATATACAATAAATGAGGTTGAATTACTCTTTCCAATTGGAGATTTGGGGTAGTTAATTGTAATATTTTACATTAGGTAAAGAAAATAAAAATATGTTGATCTAGTCGATCGAGGACGTGTGTAAAACATGCTTACTAGTTACTATTCAAACAAATATAAAGAGGTTCATGTTTTGTTGATGTTTCAGTTGAATTTGACGTGCACAAACTAGAATTAGGTCAAATTTATGTTATTTGGTCAATATTGACCCAATTAACTTTTTCCAGAATTAATTAGACAAATATGAAGTGGAACGGCCAAATAAGCCTCACACTGTTGTAATATGCCCGAGAGGGATGATCGAGTTTACTCACAAAATTGTGTTTGAATTTCAGTTAATCCACTTTCCTCTTGACCTATCAAATATAAAGTATTATGAAAAAAATAATTTTTGAAAAGGAAAAAACGTGAAAAATGAAATGTTTTAACTTTTAACATTAGATGAATCAATACTTTTTTAGTAGTATTAGTGTCCCTTAGTGTACATACATATTATCAGTGTTTGTTTTGATGTACCGATGTGCGCTTGTTTTCTAACAATGTGTCTTTTTCTTGACTCATCTTGAACACTTATAGTGAATTCCAGTTTAATCCGTATGTATGAAAATCGCCACTCCCAAACTATCTCTAGCCCCAATTCGAATGGAGTTTAACTATTGAATTAACATAGTGAACTTTATTGAAATCCAAACTTCCAGTTTTATATAATTTTTTTGTATATCGTGAGTTACTCATTACGTTCAATAATCCAGTATACCGCGTATATACGGAAATTATCCTGCGTTTTCATATAAAATAATCTCGTATCGTATCATAATACACAAAAGTTTAAAGTAATTCGTCTCGCGCGCTTCATATTTCCAGAATGTTCAAATTTTAAATTCATCACATATTTTGAAACCAAAACTTAAGTTCACTTACTTTTTGTGGTCAATATAGTACAAATTATTTTTTTTTAAAAAATAGAAGTGGAAAATATTTGATGGAATTTTTAGAAGAATGTAAGACTATTTTTCTGGCCATAATAAATTAATAATAATAATAAAAAATAATAAATAAATAATACTAGAGCCCCTTCCTTGCTGATATATATTGACCAATTGCAACACAAATCAATTGCGTCCATTGACATCCTCCTCCTCACCTTACAAAATCTAATCTCCTCCAATTGTACCTCTGTAAAATTCTGAACCATTTTCTAGGGTTCTTATCCGTGTTGTATGGCAATAAGTTTCTTGAATGCTGAAGTCTCCGAACTCTGCCTAGGTAAGCCAGATCTCAAGGGCGGCGTCGCGGCGGCATCCTCCGTCTCCGACGCCGTTACCGCCTTGAAGCGCTCCGGCGAAACACACCTCAGCGTCTGGTCTGGCCCCGATTGCGTCGGTAAAATCAGCTTGGCCGATGTGATTCTCTTCCTCTGCCGGAAGGACAATTTCGGCGATCCCTTGAAGGCTCTTGACGCCCCCGTTCAGGCTCTTTTGCCCAAAGGTGTTTCTGTTGTCAGACAATGTGATTCCAATTCCAGGTTAGGGTTTATTCATTTATTCCTCATTTGCATCCCATTTTGAATATTGTCATTTTTTTCTTTTTTTTTGTGTTTCTGGATTTGTTTAGCTGTAGACCTGTAGTTGAGTTGTTGGCGTAATTTCATCCGTGTGTTTGTGAATTATTAGTCATGTTAGGTGACACTATTGAGATGAAATTCATTAGCTTCTGGGTTTTATGGATCAGTAAGAAAGTGGATTTTAGTATTTTACATAGATTCATTTGCTTAATTCTTAAGGATGAAAGAGAATTTTACATGTATTTTTCCTGCTGATTCTTGAAAATGAAAGATGATTTTTTTTATCCCGGAATTCTAGAAGAATATCTTTCCAGGATCAGTTGGCATGTTCTGTTTGACTTAGAACAATTGAATATGAAATCTAGTGATGGCTATTTGGATCTTGACTTTGTTTAACCTTCATATTACTTCAAGAACAATACAGCATATTCTGTACGGCTTTGACTATATACTTTTATATAATGGGCCCTTTTATAAGCAGAAACTAGATCTATACACTATTTGAGATTTTTAATAGCAATATACTACAAGGCTGATGCTTCTGTTTGGCCTTTTTAATCATTTGGGTATACCCTGCAATGTTGTCAGATTCCTAGATTTGAGGACTGTTATTCATGTTCCTACAAGACTGATGATCTTTTGTTTTACCCACACATCTTTTATCCTTACAGTTTCAAGTCACATATAACTTGATGCATTCCTAAGACCGAAAATCTGTATTTTTATCTCATTTTGCAGCTTGTTGGAGGTAATCGACTACATACTTGAAGGGACCCAGAACCTAGTTATTCCGATCGAAAACCATAGGACTCCGAGTTCAAGGAGAAAGTTCCTTAACAAACCAGGAATCAATGTCCATGGATACTGTTGGCTGTCACAAGAGGATGTGGTTCGTTTCATCCTCAATTCAATTGGAGCCTTTGCCCCTATTCCCACTTTTGCCATCGAGTCCCTCAACATCATTGAACATGACGTTATGGCCGTGCAATACAATTCACCCGCATCCTCCGCATTGAACCTATTCAACCGTGCTCTTACTGAACAAGTTTCAATGGCAGTTGTTGATGAAAATAACCGCCTCGTTGGCGAAATCTCGCCCTTCACTCTTGCTTGTTGTGATGAAACAGTTGCACCTGCGATAATGGCGCTCTCCGCTGGTGACCTCATGGCCTATGTGGATTGTGGGGGCCCACCCGAGGATATGGTCCGTTTGGTGAAGACAAGGCTTGAGGAGATGAATCTTGGTGGAATGTTGGATTTCATAGATGAGGTTTTTAGCTCGTCCTCATCTTCTTCTTGTTCAAGCAGCTCCTCTGACGATGAGTCTTGGTCGAGTAGGAGTCTAGGTCCTGGAGGGTGTTATCCTGGGAGGAGATCAGAGGCGATAGTCTGTAGCCCAAAGAGTTCTTTAGTAGCTGTAATGGTGCAGGCGCTCACACATCGTGTTAGTTGCGTTTGGGTTGTGGAAAAAGATTATACCTTGGTTGGGGCTGTGACATTTTCTGGGATGTTAAACGTTTTAAGGAATGTTGCTGGTGGGAGGATGAAATAATGCCTTATTCATGGTTGAGTCTTTCAGGCAACAAGGGATGTTGAATCTATTTCGATTTCATTTATTTCTTTTCCGGTTTAAATGATTCAAGGACATGTATATGTTACTTTGAGAATTATTGTATTGGGATAATTGGACAAATTATACTTTTAAGTATCAGTTTTGAGTAAACATTTCAAAGTAATATTTGTACTTGTGATTTGTCATATAATAAATTGAATCATGGATTGATCTGTCTGATGAAGTGATTCTTAGTTTCTTCAAGAGAGATGCAATCTGTACTCCTATACGAGACCATGCATATAATAGCGTATGGTACTCCTATAACACGAAAGTTCAGGTATAATGTAACGAAGACCGGGAATTAAACAAATTATATGCAAAAAAAAAATTTAAAAGAAAATCGAACAGATTCGAACAGCATAGATAAGAATGTATGAAGATAATAAACTTCTATTAGTTCTATATATAAATTGAAGAATACATAGTGTCAAAATACTCCAAGATTGACCAACAAAAAAAGACTGTCCAATAGAACCTCAAACCTGAGACTCTGACAAAGTACTTGTATCAATATCTGCATCTGGTCTTCATCTGCCCAGAAAGCGGTGGGTATTATTCTGTCGTATTCGCCCATCCAAATTTAAACCGGCAATTCCTTATTCTTTGATAACGATATTATTTTAACACAAGTGTGAGCTGGTATGTATAATACTATATGCCTTCAAGACTCAAGAGTGAAGGAGAAGGACCAACAAACTGGTTTGGTGAAGAGAAATATTTACAGCCACCTAATGGTACCACGATTCCAACTCAGATACACAGGTCGACAGGGCCTTCTGTACCTGGGGATTTCCCGAGTCCATGTCAAGTGCATCTTCATAGAGGCGCCTTGCCTGTTGCAATAACTTAACCTTCTCCCTACCATTCTTTGGCCTCAGCCGAGATCTCTGTTGCAGTATGGAGCCCCATCTGAAAAGTGCTGCAACACAAACCAACTTACATGAATTCTGAGCTATCATGAGATTCTTGACAATTATTCCTACTTACCATGAAGTGCTGAATTTAATCATGAATAAACTACGGACTGCTTGGAAATAGTTGTAAAAATGAGAAGTACAGGGAAAGGTATTTGCAAGCATAATCAGTTTATTGGTGTAACATAATACCCACCAATTTGTAATTGACACAGTATTTTCTTACCATCAGGTGCATAAGAATTCCCTTTGGACATCATAGCATCAAATTTGTCTATAGCAGCCAGAAACACCTTGTCAGCATCACGAGCAGCAGTCTGGAGTATGCATAAAATCAATATAATGCTCATAGAATTATACAAACTGAGAACTAAGAGAAGACGCAACTCTAACTTTTTTCTTTGCATGGGCAAAATTTAGATTTTCATCCATTTAATTACAATTTTCAACAAAAGATGAGTTGTCAACTTGTCACCAAGAAATCTAGTACCAAGAGAAGTTACTAGAGTTTGAAAAGAATTCTTACCGGTCCAGTATCTGCAATTAACTGTGCACGAAATGATAGGGCAAGGCCCCAATTATATAGAGCTCTAATATCATTCCCATCAATTGACAATGCCAATTTATACTTTCTTCCGGCTCTGATAAGTAGATCTTCACATTCCTCACAAACAGCCACAAGAGCTGAGATTATCTCATCTTTGTTAGTTAATCGATCATCGAACCTATCAAGTATCTTCCTGCGCTCCTCAACTGACATCGAGCCAGTTTTTCCAAGTATGGATCTCAAATCCCTGCTGATCCTCAGTTTTAGTTCTCCATGAAGAAGGTATGTGTTTCCTAACTGGCTAACAGCCAATAAACTCATCGGCCTCATTTCTATAGCTTTTGAGAGTAAGTCTGCAGACTTATGTAGCGCATCCTCTGCATACTCATCAACAACTTTCAGATTTAAAGACCTTTTTGCTTCTTTTAAAAGATCATCAGCTTCTGTGAGATACTTACTGAATTCTAAATCAATATCATCTCCAATAACCAAAGACGAAGATGAACCAAAGTCATTTTCACCTGGAGAGTCATTAAACATCTCCTTTCTAAAAGAATACCTCCGAGACTCAGCGTCGTCCTCTTCTGTGCTTTTATAACGAGAATACTTTCCCTTTCTAAGAGTATACCTCTGAGACTCTGCTATGTCCTCTTCTGTGCTTTCAAAACGAGTATAATTTCTACCTAGAGTTTCATTTTTCTGGTTGCGACTGAAAGAAGCTGCAGTTCTTGTACGCTCCATACTGATGCTAAAATTCGTTGAACCAAATGAACCATTTTGATAATCCAAAGTTTCAATTTCATCTTGATAGTCTTTCACGTAAGCTTCTTCACTGTTTACAGATCTTGATGTATTATTTTGATAAGTATACATCATATCATCAAAATCTACATTTTTCTCAGCCACATTCTTGTTATTATTCTCAAAAACATCAGTAAAATTACTTGCTCTTTTACGACTTCTCGCCGTCCTATCAAAAGGGTCCCCAAGCAAATCTGCATTCCTGTTCTCCAAGTCTCTGCTCCTACGTTCGGAGGAAGAAGCTAGAATGTTTTCTTGCTTTCGGTTATTCATGTCTGCACCCACCAAGTCTTTTGTACCAGAGTTTTTAGCTTTACCAGGCTTCGAACCATCAAACATCCCTCCAAACAGACCAGTGAAATACCGGGAGAAATTCAGCCCCATTTCACCTGATCTCTTCTTTCGCATGCTCAACTCTTGATCCAAATCAACCTCTTTTTCTTCTTTAACACTTACATCCTTTACACAACTCTCTAAAACATCCATTGCATTACGGAATGAGACATTCGCAGATTCAATAACATCAACATAGCCCTCTAACTCACTCACAGTAACCTGATTACTCTCCACACCTCTTTGAATATCATTCCTTAATTTCAAAACCTTGGAATTGTATCCATTTAAAGTATCCCCCAAATTCCTCAAGTTCTCAATGAAACTGCTCAACCCCTTTTCATCAACATGCTTCGTTTTACTTTCGTTCGATCTCAATTCACTAAAGTGACCTCCTTTAACAAACCCAACAGAAACTCCAATTGCAAATAAAACAGCACAGGCCGGAAATACAATAATAGAAGAAACTTTAACTCTAGAAATAGCCAATGCGCAAACAAACCCAAAGAGGTAGACGAATACATACTTCTTGTCGCCGATTCCGAGTGAATTCAAAAGCTGAGCTGACTCACCGGGTTGGACAGAGTTACTACTGAGCTGGAGATCGTCCCAGCCACCGTAACTCAGTGAGTCAAAAGATGCCGCTGGACATAAAGTCAGAGTCTTTGATGTGTAGCGCCATTTTCTGAGGTGAAATTTGAGAAAGTATTGATTTTTATCAATTGAGGAAGATGCAAACTTGGATGGTAAGAAATGGAAATTGGGATTTTTGTGAATTAGGGTTTGCATTTGGGAAATTTGGGATTAGATGTAACAGTTTTACTTTCTATCAGCTGAACACAACGAACAACCTTCGTTGTTGTTTGAGAGTTAATGCTGAAAGGGAAAGTTAATTACTATCAAGCCCAAAATTCCTCGTAATAATACTTTAACAACCTTACACATAAAATCATGTAGAACTCTATCTATGTGTTGTTTTGTATCCATCATTATTAATTAGCCAGGCTGATAACGTCTAATAATTAAGTCACCTCATGCTTAAAATTGTAAAGGTGGGATCAAGCTAATTAGATTCTTCCTCCTGTTTGTATTCATCAAGTTTAGGTTTGCAGGTAGATTAATTACTTGATTGGAAGGCTGAATTCAAGAGTATGAAAAGCAAATGCTTGAAGTATTGTCTACATCAGGCTGAAGATAAGTAACAGGCTGATTCAAGTATTGTCTACATCAGGCAGTCTTGAAGATTCCTAGAATTTACTTTAGAGGGTAAATGCTGCCTTTTCAGATTAGTATTCTGGACTGAGTTGGTGGTTGTTGACCGACCTGAAAACATAGTACATGTTGGTCCATGTTATATTCACAAAAGTACACTGCGACTTGTCACATTATGACAACATAGTACAAAGGACAATATGTGTGAGATTTAAATGTGTCTAATAGACAATTATTGTGTCTAACATCCATATTTGAATTTCCCTATATATATATCTGAGGATTCATTTGCAGAAGGGACTACATGATATTGGTAAAAAAAACTAATTTTTCATGTTATTAAATATAACTCCATGTATGGGTAATTCATATGACATTACTATTTAGGTTTTTATTGCATATCTTTTAAAAACTCAATGGAAATATCATTCATGTTTGATTAATTCCAGCTTGAATTACACGTTGTTAATTAGAAAACATCAATGTAGAAATACGATCATGATACACATGAAGTATACAATTCCATAATTTAATTTTCTTGAATGTTTCTACAACTCTACAAGCAATAAATCATGGTAAAAACAAATCCATAAAAGCTATACCATTTTCTGGGAAGAAAATCAATGTAAATAATCTTAAAGTAGTAAATTGAAAATTTTGACCATATGTACAGACAACTCCAATTTTGAAGTAAATTAAAAAGGTTTCCTCAATAACACAACACACAATAATTATAACGTAACTAACCAAATTCTATCATGTCTTGGAGCTATATAAATTCTTCACCTCTCATGTAACTTTTCATCATTCAATACAATTGTATTCAATTACACGAAATTTCTAAGTTTTATTCCAATGAATTCTTCTCGTATTTTTGCTCACTTTATGTTACTTTCTCTCATCATGGCTTCTCTCTTCGCTCAACATGAATGTAAGTGCAATGATCCGATTATACTTAGTTTTTTTTTCATAAAATCCTAAAAAGAGGTTTCGTCTGGATCACATAAACAACCGCCTGAACTACTTATATATAAGCTCCAGAAGGATCTTTTTATAGCTTGTGAATCACTTTTCTTTTCTTTTTTTTTTTGAAACGGTAAAGGGGTGTCTCGAACTCTTGACCTATTGGTTGAAAGTGAAACGTATTACTAACTGAGTTACTCATTAAATTTTACAGGTGTTGATCTGAGTGGAAACCATGGATTGGCAAATATTGGGACAAGTGACACATCAGGATCAAAGATAAATGTGTTTGAATGCAAACATGATAAGTGTACAATCGCACCACGCTGCTGGTGTTGTAGGGTTATTAACATATGTTGGCTTACTTATGACAAGTGTGTTGCACATTGTCATAAGTAAGATCTTTCTTTTATACGTTTTTGCCATGTTTCCACAATGAGAATGAACATCTTCAAAGAAGACAAATTATTTCAAGTATTTGAAACATTATTTATTTTGTATTAATTTTATATTTCTTAGGCAACGCGAAAAACTTTAGTTCCACAAATGTAATAACTGTACGGTACAATATATAGTCGTGCAAGATTCTACACCAATATTATAAAACTAAACTTCTACAATAATCTAGAACATCCTCCAACATGAATAGAGACCCTTGAAAAACTTCACTCTATTAGCTTCAGAAACCAACGCCTATAATAAGATGTCATAACGCACAAGAGCATCAAGTGACCGCCAATTCATAAAATTTAGACCAAATTTCACATAATAACTACACCCCTACTCCATGCCCGTTAGGACAAGTAGTAGTAAATGTAATAGGTATATCATATGTAAAATAATAAAGTAAACAACCGTTTAAGTTCAGTCGCCAACCTTCTACACTTTATGCCCACGCGGGACAGGTGGAAGTAATTCAAAGATGGGCTCGCTGACTAAAGGTTCCATCGAAATCGAAAATATTTTGTCGTTTCCAATACACTATGCACAAAAAGTAAAAAGTGACAATAAATTTAAAGATGAAGAATACTAATGGAAATTTAGAAAAACGAAAATTAGAGACAACTCCAAGCACACCATTCCCGAAAAGCACTTCCAATCATATTGCCATCCTCCCACACCGTTTGCCCAGTTGTGACCAAGATGTGATCAAATAATTGGAAATGAGTTGAACCTGTGACCAAAATAAGCCCAGTTGTGACCAAGATGTGATCAAATAATTGGAAATGAGTTGAACCTGTGACCAAAATAAAAGAGAGTACTTTTGTAGCCGGTCTAATTATTAGCCACAAAGTCCAAATAATCATAAGGATAATAAAGACAAAACTAGACTAAATAAAAGGTGAATTGAACAAAACCTTATTGCGTTCCAAAAAAGTTGTCCATTTTACTTTTCGGCGCTCAAATTAGAGTAATAATGAGTTTTGTATTAATGGTGGAATTCTCTTTTAGGGGTAATAAGATGGTGGTGGACTGGTGGGTTAAAATCACTTTATCGGGTATAGAGAATATAAAATTATTTTAAACTTTCTTAAAATAGTAAAGAAATCAAAGGAGCATGTATAGTGTAGTATATTTTAAACTTTAAAATGACAAACATTGACAATTATTTCGAGATGGAAAGAGTATGTATAGTATAGTATAGTATATATAAAAATTTAAACTTACTTCTCAATATACCTACTATAAATCTATAATATTAAATTAGTATATTATACTCTCATTCCAACGATGAAAGTAGGATATCTATGCTATAGATATGTAAAGTATTTATCTATTCTGAAATAACTGAGTGAATGGGAGCCCATAAAGTTGGTCGAAGTTATACCTAACTTGAATGGCATAGATGTAAAGCTATTACCTTGCATGCTTATGCTTCCGGAGCCAAGATTAGAGATTCATGTTTTACCGCCGTGTAACCTAAAGTAATTGCACTTGATTCAGATTTACGAAGCAATTGAATATGAAGTTTACGTGAACGGAGATACGATCTATCGAAAATGGAGCATGCTGAAGATGGATTGGAGATTTTGGTTTTATTAGTGATGAATGGGAAGAATCCAAAACTGAGAATGTAACATATTTTTGACATAATCAACTTTTGTTATTGAAGAACCAGTGATAATGATATCATCTGCATAGACTAACAGAGCTAACTGATTATTGGTGGTTCTATTGCATAATGAGTGATCTGCAGTAGACTGGACAAAACCATGTTTAATGAGAGTCTCAATAAACTCGTGGTTCCATTGCCATGGAGTCTTGTTTCACACCATATAATAATTTATGAAGCGTCAGGACTTTCATGTGAGTGTGATCATAGTTATGTTGCCCCCTAAAACAAGTGACCAGGTGGTGCTTCCATGAAGATATCTTCACCCAAATCTCCATTAGTGAAAGAAATATGAACATCCATCTATTCACAAGGCCAAGAATTTAAAGCAATTACTAGATAAAGAAATCTCTAACTTTAGTTAATTTGGCTACTGGACTACATGTTTCTAAATAATCAAAACCATATCGTTGAAAGTAACCTTTGGCCAATAATATGTCAATTCAAACGGAACAAGAAACGAAACATTATATTAAGAAACCTGAAAATAAGATTTTCAGTTGTTATAAAGAGAGACAAGATCGTAGTAGATATATATACCTGTAATTATATTGCAAAGAGATAAAACTCAGAGTGTATAAGCTTAGTTTGAACTTCAGGTTCTCTACTTAAATAGTTTAGAAGTAGATAGAATATGACAAAATGTCGAAATCTGTGAGAATTGAGTACATTATATAGATGAGCTCTCTTATAAAGTTGGAATGTATGAATTGGCAATTGATAGTGCCAGGGCAGGGTGTTGCTGTCAGAGCTAAATCCTATAATTTTGGCAAATTCATTAAAATTATCTCATACCTTTCTTCATCAGAATATCAACATGTAAAATAACAAAAGATAATCCTTTCACTTTTCAAGTCTCCATTATTAGGTAATAAATTAACTCATACAAAACTTCCAAAGTTTAAATAGATTGTTATTACAACATATTAAATGTTTAAGAATAGTTTCAAATACATATGAAAGCTTTTCCCACCAATATATGAATTTGATGAAATTGTTTCTGAATATAATAATCTTTTTTAAACGGTAAATTTTTTCATTAGACCATAAGATAAGAAATGCTCGGTACAATTACAGAGAAGATAAACACAAAACCAGACTTAACCGAGACTATTTGGATTCGCCTAAACCAAATTCTCGGGTATAAATATAATTTTAAAAGTAACTTTTCCATTGTGATACAAAATTAATATATAGTTTATAAACTTCTAAAACAGTGAAACGTGTTATTCTGAAGCAACATGTATCCAACTAAACTTTTTTTTTAAGGGGAAAGATGACACAGACCCCGATCTAATAGTTGGGGGAGGAGGGGGAAGGGAAGCGCCTTACCAACTGAATCGCACTTCGTCGAACCCAACTAAACTATTATTACGCCCCTATTAATTAATTTAGAAGTTCATTTTACTTTGAAAGTTACACTTTTACATTGCTAAAGTTCATAAATTATAAATTCATTTCAAATCATGACGAGAATATTATTCTTCAAATTATATTCGGAAATACTTTCATCAAATTTATATATTGGAGGGAAAAAGAATTCCATGTGTATTAGACGTTTAATATTTGTCATAACAATTTATTTAAAAAACTTTGGAAATTTTGTTTGAATGTATATATTATTACTAGTATGTAATTGAGAGTTGAATAGTGAAAGGGTTGTTATTATGCAGTGTGGTATTTAAGGAGGGATAAAGTATGACAGTGAAATGCAACTCAGTTGGTAAGACGCTCACTTCCAACCAATAGGTCGGAAGTTCGAATCACCCTTTTGCCGTTTTTTTTTTAAAAAAAAGGAGGGATAAGTATGATATGCCATATGATTAATGAACTTACTAAAAGTATAGAAAATGTGCTACTTGTTCTGTTCCTAATATTAATGGCTAGCCGGCTAGCTCTTAATTTGTCTTAGGCCTCCATCTAGACGACCTTATAGGCTTATAGATTGTCAATTAATTCATTCCAGTCCTTAATTTATTTCTAGTACAACTAATTATCTATATAAATATCAGGAGGCAACAAGGCTGGGACAGGATTACTAGATTTCACAGGTCTTTTAATCTAATCATCTCCTATAACCTCTCTTTTTAATCGTCTTCACGGTGTTATATCAACTGTAACAGCCTGAAAATTCGCTTTTCGAATTATAGCAAGTTAGTAAGTTTAGAGTATTAGATTTGGTTTGATGCACTGATGCTTCACTGCCATAACCATGATGCTGGTTAGTGAAATGCAATCAGAGATTTATGTAATTTTATGGGAAGACTTGTGCGAATAATGGGTATTGTACACACCCCTTAGTAACTTGTACCTAACAGTTACTCTGTTAACAAACTTAAACAGCTGCTATATTGGCTGTGTAACTCTGTTCTAGTGCAGACTTGTTCATTCTTTCAATCAACCATCACAATTTACGGTACTATTTTTCCAAATTCTAGTATATATAAACAGTTAGTGTCTACTGAATGTAAAGAGTTGCTCATATGTGCCTAAGAAGCTCGATTGCATTGACGATAATCTTGAATTAAAAGAAAACGAAAGAGACATTGAGAAAGAATCCGCCAGAAATATATCTTTCTGAACATGAAATCAGTAACATCCACATTGTTTAAACAAAGCACGCAGGACTCGATCCGGTCTCCTCCAGTAAGAGGGCAACTGTTGGTGAGATAATCATTTTGGACCGCAATTGAAGCCGCCGCATGTTGATAAAATGATGATGATAGTTAATAAGATTATGAAGGCCAAAACGGCACTGGAAATGAAAATACACTTCTTCTGCACTTTCACCATCTTTGCTCCAAACAATCTTTCCTACACTTGATCTATCAATTCAAACCAAAAACAAAACATGAGATTAAGATACTTGTAAATGAGCTTTCAAGTGCTAAACACAGAGACAAGTCAAGATCGTAGTTCATATATACATGCAAGTTTCTTTTTGAAACGGTAAAAAATTTCATTAATTAGTAAAGAGCATATATACCTGTAAGTATTGCAAAGGGATAGAACTCAGCGTGTTTAGGCTGAGTTTCAGGTTCCTACTTGAGAAAGTTTATGAGAAATGAATACAACGCAACTAAACAGATAGATCCGGTTATATACATGAGATTTTTTTTATCTCTTGAAATGTATGAAGTTTGTAATCTTGTGACTTGTTCTGTTCCTATTAATGGCTGGCTAGCCGGCTACCTCTTAATTCGTCTTTGCCTTCCAGGTAGATGGCCTTAACAATTGTCATTTGGTTGGTCTGCAGGGTTGGCTCAGTTGGATAAAACTATATTCGTAATCATAGGTTCGAATTTCACCGAAGTATAATTTTTTATAATTATTTCATCCTGGACCAAAACTTTAATTTGGTTTAGCCAGTGCATATCTATCTATCTATCTATACTATATATGAAAGGAGAGTTCTCCATTCCTCCTTCACCAATCAGAATCAATTATTCTATCCAAGCCTAATCCAAGCCTATGTGTCATTTTAATAGATTTTTGAATTTATTTAAATTGATTCCAAACCTATTAAACTCTAGAGAAATGACACGGGCTCAAGGAAATTTTAATTCCGTAAGTAGAAAAAAGTTATTATATTGTTAACCAGGCATGCTCTGTCAAAGTGTCAATCTTCATTAAATGAGAAACAATGCTACTATCTTGAAAATTGTTGCGGACAAAGGAAATTCAATGTAAAGGTTCTTGGTTATCTAAACATTTTACACTGACTCTTCAAGTTCCACTCATTTTCTTTTATAATATTCACATTCAACACTTTTCAAATACGGATCAACTGAACATCATAGCTCGATTATCTGATGAAGATATCATCAATTCACCTCTGGTTCTTCGTCTTTCCGATCTTGATCAGGGATTTCACATTTTACTTTATCTTCAGTAATCATTCTGGTCTTCTTCAGTTCCTGGTATAAACTCATAATCGTATTTTATGTATTTTGCTTCGATTGTTTGAAGCTGAATTACTTCACATTGCTTCTATGAATATGTAGGAGACATTGAGGACAGTTCCAATATTCAATATCCAGACGGTGTTCAACTTCAAGGTCAGTTGATGCCTTTACATAGTCCAATGAGTTACAATGTGAAATAGGACCTATCAGGTGTTTGTTGAATTGTATTAAACGCATGAATGGAACGGTTTGAGCCTGTTCTGTTAGCCTAGAAACTAGAACTGGTGTAATTTTAAACACTTTACATGTTAACCAACTCTGCAGTTTCTTTTTAAATTTTAGACTGACTTCATTATATCATTATCATGTCTTGATTTATAAGCATCTGCGATTCTCTCCAAATCCACCATGACGATAGAGTTATACTGGTGCTCTTAAGGGGACTCAGAAAGCAATTGATGCTCTTTATGTAAGGGAGGAGGAATTGTGATAATGCTGGAGTACCTAGCTAGCAGCTTTCATTTGCAGAGGGGTAATATTCTTTTCAACCTTACATTCTTGATTTATTTTTACGTCGTTCAGTGCACTCTCTCATTGAAATGAAGTTGGGTTGGAAATGGGTTGGATGTAGATGACCCCAAATATATGGGTGATAATTGACAGCTATAATTCTATGGTTTGGTACTGCATAACCCAATACTTGAAATGTAGATAATATTCATGTCTTACTGCTGGATTATATTTAATGAGCTAGACACTGCTATTTATTTGAACAATTGGTTTTGGTTTAGAATCTGAATGGATTTGGATGGTTTGTTCCTATGTAGCTTTATTTATGTTATATCATGACTCTTAGATACATCTTTAAGTCTGATTGGTGACAACAAAGCCACATCAATAGTTCATTTTGAACATTTCCAATTTGCATGAACAATTCATGTACTGGTCAGAGGGCGGTAGTTACTTAGTAGTATAAATACAATCGCGCTTTAGCTTTATCTCTTATAAGCGTAGGATGCAGGCATGCAGCATGCAATAATTAAATCTAATTAACCTAACATGTCATATTCAAGGTATCGAGAACGTCATTGTTAACTCTTTATTTAATTTTCAAATTTGTCTTCTTTCCAGATTACTAATTGTCGAATTCCTTGCTCCCCTCCTTAGTTTCTTCATCATTCAGCTCTGTTTTGAATATAATCACATTCTTTATTCCATTTTGAGTTGTTTGATGCTAATTACAAATTCTTTCCAAATCCACATTCCAACCATGGTATATTGGAAGAAGTTAGATATTCCGATCTCTGCATGGAATAGTTGCTGGTGCATTTTCAGAGACCGACTGTGAACACTGATGGTATAATTTGAACCTAAGGTCTCAATCTCTTTCAATGATTTCTCAGATGGGAGAAAGGACCGGGCAGCCTGTATCCTTATCGAACAGTTCATCAGACTCATATGATTTCTTATATGGAAATTGTAATATGTTAGTAAATGGGCTCAGACATGCAATTGAGCATGCTTCTGAGTTGTGATAGACTGTAGTATTGCTCTTTGTATTCCGAATATTATCTTTGAAAATTATAATTTGTGAAACTAACAATTGCAGATAGTTATAGAGTTATAGTTGCTTTGTACTACGTTTTTCTCTTTGAGATGAGAGTTGCTATGTATGTTTTGGTGTGCTATTATTTAACTAGAAAATGTTCGGACACGCTACGCGTGTTATTATGGCACTTTCTATGAAATTTAATTTTTTATTTTTTATTTTTGGTTTTAAAATTAAATTAAATTTGTGATATAATAAATCAATTTTTGTAGACAATCATTCATCTAAATAGAGAAATTCATTCTAAAGACAAAATCGCAGAAAAAAGAGTTTGAAGGGAGAGGAAAAACGTATGAAATTGAACTAAACAAAATACCTAAGTGGATAAGTCTCCAACAAGTATTAGCAATTATAAGGGTTAATAAATCACTTTTTTAATAAGAATTTGATAAAAGTGTGTAATTTCTTACTATATATTTAGAAATAAAAATTCGTCGAAACTCAAAACATATTCATTATGGATGTCAAATCGTAGATATTAACGAATGGATTATTTCAGTAAAGTCGGAATTATTTTAATTGATGTAATATTAATTAATTACAGATACAAAATCGCGGGGAATAAGAGTTTGAAAGAATGGAGGAAATGTTTGAAAGTTGAACAAAATAAACAAGAGTCCTAACAACAAATGTTATTGACTGGCCGCTTATTATAAAGTAAAATTATGCATAGGATGGAAGGGTTAACTTTTAAAGTTTACGATGTAGATTCTTTAATAACGATTTGTGGCAATGTCGGCCAACTCTATCATGTTATATCAGTTTTTTTCGAAAGTCTCTAGAATCGAGGAACTCAGATGTAGTGAATTAGTAATCGGATATTGTGAATTAATAAGTGATATGAACGTACAAAAATGGAAAGAACATATCAGCCAGTATCTCACGGGGGATCGGAAACATACATGAAGGCAAATATCGATCTTATTTTCCCATTCCCCACATGTGAATTTGTCATCTAACTTTCGAGTGCGCAACATAGTGAGTTAGTAAACCATGTAAATGCACATTAAAGAAAACTACAACTCATTCATTGTCCACGGGAACGGACACATGCATGAAGGAAGAACACATCATTTCGTATCTCACAGGAAACGAAGTTATGTTCAATGATTTTGGTGAGCAAGAGTTAGTTAGTAAATGGCGCACGTACATGAACTAAGATTGTACTACTATAAATTTTGTGTTTAACCACTATAATCCATGACTTTCTTTTTTTTGGTAATGAAAGAAATCAAATAACTAAAACGTTATTACATCAAGTCTCTACGTAAAATTGAAATAAACTGAGAAGTAAAATCCTCCCGACTGACTGACGGGTCAGGCGCTGGAGGGATCCTACGAGCTAAGTAATCTGCAGCTTCGTTTGCAGATCTCTTGATCCAATGTAGTTCAGCCGACCAAGGTTGTCTAAGCAATTCCCGACAATGGTCT
>JAYMSL010001317.1:0-17716 GCA_036897195.1 Plantago coronopus
TGGTTGCATGGGTAGACTTATTGGACTCGTGACGTTGTTCTAGTGTGGGTAAAACTAAAATATCAAAAAGGTTTTCCGAAATTTTGCGGGGTCATTTTTTTTTTTTTTTTGCAAGAAGTTGAAATTTTTTTATTG
This sequence comes from Plantago coronopus, assembly GCA_036897195.1. Classification (NCBI taxonomy): domain Eukaryota; kingdom Viridiplantae; phylum Streptophyta; class Magnoliopsida; order Lamiales; family Plantaginaceae; genus Plantago; species Plantago coronopus. The sequence continues at coordinate 136 of JAYMSL010001317.1, forward strand.
CCACACTAACCAAAGTACAATCAGAAAGGGGCATACCCCAGTTTTACCAACATCAATATCTAATCAATTAGCTATCCCATGCTAATAACATCAAATGCTATCTCCAGAACCATATCTATCTAGTGTAACTTTCAAATTCTCCAGAACCTTCACTGCAAATCTCTGTTCCTTCTTAAAAGGACTCTTAATCTTGATCATCTCCATCAGCTCATTTCCAATAGTATGCACAAGTTGGATTGCGTTCCACTTCTCATCAGCATATTTAATTCTGTTTCTGTGCTGCCAAATAGCATGGCAAACAACACAAAATGTCAAGGCTCGGATCCTGAAAACTGCAGACTTAGGCCTCAAAGATGCAGCAAATAGCTGCTGCCAGCTGTGAACAGTGTGCTGCATATTTCTAATCTCAACACATTTGAGAAACAACTTGAAGATAGGTCTAGTTTTATGGCATTGGCAGAACAAGTGAGAAGCAGTTTCACTTGTCAAACCACACAGCACACACAAATCATCATCCCCTAAATGGAAGCCATAGAGTCTCTTTTTGGTGGGTAACCTGTCATGCATAAGCATCCAGGAAAAGAAGGAAGTTCTAGGGGTTGAGAGCCCATTCCAGACAAGAGAATGCCATCCAACTTCAGTCATAGAAGGAACAATTATTTGGTAAATACAGTTCATGATCTCTCTGCTATTCATATCATTGAACTTGCTGTCATAATCTGGGAAATTAGCTTTCAAGTAATCCCTCTGCTGTAGTATCTGTTTCCACCAGTGTGAATCATTTTCCTTAGCTTGAACATGCCAAATATCAGCATGATTCAACTTGTAATTGTACACCCAGCTCTGCCATACAGTAGGAACTCCTCCAGGTTGGGCTAATTTAATTACCATTGAGCAAAGAAAAGTCTTGTTCCACCCTAGAACTTCTTTAATGTTGAGCCCTCCACTTTCATGAGATTGACAAATCTGTTTCCATGATATAGGAGCCTTATGACTAGAAGGCATACCAGACCACAAAAAGCTCCTACACAAGTGAGTGATCTTGGTGATAACTCCAACAGGTAGAGGAAAAACCTGACTCCAGAAATTACATATGCTTGAAAGGACTGTTCTGAGGAGTTCCAGCCTTCCTGCATAGCTCAGTTTACTAGCACCCCAAGCTTGTATCTTCTGCAACATTTTATTGATTAAGCCATCATATTCTTGGATTTTAAGCCTGCCAGGGTTCAATGGAATACCCAGGTATCTCACAGGAAACCTGCCTTCCTGAAAATGAATAGCCTGGAACAAATCTCTCTTAACTTCTTCAGTAACACCAGCTAAGAACATAGAGCTTTTGTGGGCATTTATCTGTAAACCAGAAGCTGCAGAAAACTCAGATAATGTGTCCTGTAACACCTTCAAGGAACTACTCTCTCCTTTACAGAAAAGTAAGAGATCATCTGCAAAGCACAAATGTGTTAACTTCAACCTTGCACACCTAGGATGATAATGAAACAAATCTCCAGCTTTGTTCACTCTATCCTGTAACAGCTTAGAAAGGTATTCCATGCATAAAACAAATAAATAAGGAGATAGAGGACAACCCTGTCTCAATCCCTGCTGACCATGTAAATACCCTTCCAAGGAGCCATTCACACAAAAAGAGAATCTGGCAGTCTGAACACATGCCATTATCAACTTCACCACTTCAGGATCAAATTGGAAGCTGGTGAGCACATGCTGCAAAAAACTCCAATTAATAGTATCATATGCCTTTCTAAGGTCTATATTGAGCATACATTGAGGAGTAGTATGCTTCTTGTGATAGTCTTTAATCAGCTCCTTAGCAAGATGGACATTCTGAAACAGATCCCTTCCCTTAACAAATGCATTTTGGCAGAAATTCACAAGTTTAGGCATGATAACTTGAAACCTATTTGTCAGGACCTTGGTGATAATCTTGTAGAGGATATTGCAACAAGCAATAGGCCGAAAATCTTGAATGGCAGAGGCATTAGGCTTCTTAGGAATCAAACAAACAGATGCAGCATTAAGTTGAGCCAACAGCTTACCAGTTCTCTGAAATTCTCTGATGGAATCACAAATCAATGGATGGATCACAGACCAACTCTTCTTGTAGAATAGTGCATTGAATCCATCCGGCCCAGGTGATTTATGATCACTCATGCTGAAAACAGCTTTTTTTTATTTCATCATTGCTAAAAGTGATTTTCAGAAAATTATTGTCAGCCTCAGAAACTAAAGCACCCTCTTGGAAAACAGTAGAGTCCAAATCAACCACCTGAGAAGTGGTGCCAAATAAAGCAGTATAGAACTGCAAAATATTGTCAACAATATCTTTCTTACTGGTCAAAGTGCGGCCTGCATCATCATGAAGGATGTGAATGGAGTTAAATCTTCTCCTAGTCTGAACTTGCTGATAGAACAGTCTAGAGTTGCAGTCACCCTCCTTTCTCCATTCAGTTTTGGATTGTTGCAAGAGTTGTTGCTGCCATAAATCAAAGAGGTGAGCATGCTCCTCTTTTGCCTCTTTCAACACATTTAGATCAGTGGAAGCTGAAGGATTATTAAGAGATTGCAGCTGCAGCAATTTAATCACATCAGCTTTAGACTCAAGTTGTTTCTCCAAATTCTGATATCTTCTGGTATTAAGATCCTTAAAAGCTGCTTTGAGTTTCTTGAGCTTCTGAACAACCTGGAAAAGCAGGCATCCTTGTACAGGAATATCCCAATGAGCTTTAACAATATCTAAGAACTGATCATCACTGGCCCAGATATTCTTGAATTTAAAAGGAATACTCCTTTTCCCTTGGTCTTTGAACACTCTAGTTACACTAGGTGAATGGTCAGAAACCCCTGGAGCCAGAAATTGAACACTAGTATCTGAAAGCATACCAAGCCATTCCCCATTCACTAATACCCTGTCCAGTTTACAAAAAACATTATGATTTGTCCAGGTATATATGGGACCAACATATCTATGGTCAATCAAGCCACAGTAATCAACAACTTCTTTAAGTTCATCTCCAATCACATAAGTATCCCCTTCCTTGTTTGTTTTCTCACTAGAATCCAGCACCACATTAAAATCTCCAGCAACATACCATGGATCTTTCATTCCAGCACTTATATGTTTCAAATCTCTCCACAATTGTAGCCTCTGAGATTCTGTGTTAAACGCATACACAAAAGTGAGAAATCCCTTCCAAGAACCATCTTTAGCCTCCACCTTACAATGAATCAGTTGAGAAGATTTCTGGAGTGTATGCAAAGTAATCTGATCCTCCTTCCATAGAACCAAAATTCTGCAGTTTGAATGAAGTTCCACATTGGAACAAACTTCCCAATTTTTATTCAAATTCTCCATGACCTTAGAGAATTTCTTATTCTTCAAGTGAGTTTCTAAAACTCCACAAACCTGACATTTATTGCTTCTAAGAAAATTATACAAACCACTAAGCTTAAGAGGGTGACTCAACCCTCTCAAGTTCCAACATCCAATATTGAGTTCCTTATCCATTAGGCATCTGCCTATTTGTTCTTTGAGTTTTACTATTTCCTCCTTCATCTCTGTTTCTACCAGTTTTTTGTCTCTCATTCTGTCTTCTATGCTTGTCTGATTTATCCTGTTGTCTTTCATATCCTCTCTGATTTTCAGGCTGATAATCCTCATCATTAGGAATCTCATCATGTTCTGATTCCTCACTACTTATGAGAGGCTCAAAAGATCCAAATCTAGTTGGAGAAATTTGCACAGGCTGATTCCCCCTCCTAGTATTGTATCTAACAGGTGCAGGGTTACTAACAGGGATATAAGGAGCTGCACTAGGATTAGGGCTCTGCTGATGTACTAAACTCTGTCCTGATTGAGTTGAAAGATGAACTGGAGCCATTTGAGTTTGCCTACTAGCCTGAGCAACCAAACTAGCAGCACTAAGATGATCCTGTGTAGTGAAGACTTGTGGTGTCACACTACTCACAGGTGTAGAACTAGCCGCTGGTGATTTCTCAACAATGGGAGCAGGAACCTCAACCTGCTGTGAACCTGCAATATTTGTTGTATCCTGGGTAACCTCTTGCTGATTTGTTTGTAGCCATACCTGTCTTGGAACACAATTTCTGGGGCAGTTCTTACTAGCATGACCAAAGTGATTACAGTTGTAACACTGCAATGGTCTATACTCATATTCAATTGGCTGCTTCACTTGCATACCATCAGGGCCTTGCAGTAACACATAATCAAGCAGTTTTTTTCCAGATTCAACCTCAACAAGAACCCTGGCATAGCTCAAACGTTCCTTGGTGGTTGTCAACTTATCTATATAGCATGGCTTCCCCACCATACTTGCTATCTTACCCAACATAGTTACATTCCAAAACTGCAAATCCAGTTTAGGAAGCTTAATCCAGACAGGTATTACATTCAGAGACCCCTTCTCCAATTTTTCTCCAGGTTTCCAACGTTTTAAGAACAAAGGGAATTGTCCTTTTATCATCCAAGGCCCACCACCATACACAGCCTGCAAATCCTCCTCAGAATTGAATCTAAACACAAAGACACCATCATCCGCAAGGTGTATATGTGGTTCTGTAGGCCAGTTTGTCATCACAAATCGATCGATAGCCTCCATCGGAACCCTAGTTCCCATCACACTCCCATACAGTGCAAACTCCCAATATTTTATCGATTCAGCTACATCATCATTAGAAAATTCTACTACCTGTGTGTTAGATGGCGCGTGGTATTGAAGCGCCGCCCCATTCTTAGGCAATCGATTTCCGGCAAACAGCGAGCTCCATCGCTTAGCATCCTGAGGTCGAGCATACCCAATATCATCATATCCCTCAAATCGACCATTAAGATCATTCTCGCGCCGATTGTCTGGATTATCCATGGGATTAGGGCTGTGATTTTCCTCGACCATCTCATCAGTTGAATCATTTTGTGGTTCCCCATAGCCATCCTGTTGATAGTCATGGATCGGTGGGTGATCGTACTCTCCTGCATCACCTCCTGATGTTCGCATCCTTGCCGGAACGGAAAGGGAAATCTCCAATTCTGATTAAACGTTGGCGCGTGAAGCACAGGTGCTCTGATTGTGGGAGAGCATTTGTACGGTAGAGAGAGAAAAATTGGAGAGAGGATGGAAGAGCTTTTCCTCCAAGGTCAGTTTTTCATGAGCTATAACCCACAAGTCTGGGCAGAAACTGGACTTTTTCCGACCGTCTTATTTTTTGAAAAAACGTCTGAGACCCTATTATTTGTTATGCTTAGATTAGAAAAGTATGTATATTGCATGTTATCGGGATCTCTGTCTCCTGCGTATAGCTAGTCGGAGTCTAAACTTCTGCGCGTAATTTTCCCTTTTAGGTACTTAAATTCACTTTATAGTGATCGAACGGCCGTATGGGTAAGCTTATTGTACTCGACACGCTGTTCTGGTGTGGGTAAGACTAAAATATCGAAATATTTTTCCGGAGCCGGCGGGATCATTTTTCATGCGCTATATAACCCACAAGTCTGGGCGGAAGCTGGACTTTTTCCGACCGTCTCAGTTTTTGAAAAAATTGTCCGAGGCTCTATTAATGGTGATGATGCTTAGATTTGAAAAGTATGTATAATATTATCAGGATCTCTGTCCCCTGCGTATAGCCAGTCGGAGTCTAAATTTCCGCGCGTACGTAGTTTTCCCGTTTAGGTACTTAAATTCACTTTGTAGTGATCGAATATCCGCTTGGGCAGGTTTATTGTACTCGACATTCTGTTCTAATGTGGGTAAGACTAAAATATCGAAATATTTTTCCGGAGCCTCCGAGGTCATTTTTCATGAGCTATAGCCCTCAAGTCTGGGCAGAAACTGGACTTTTTCCGACCGTCTCATTTTTCGAAAAAACGTCTGAGACCCTTTTATTTGTTATGCTTAGATTAGAAAAGTATGTATATTGCATGTTATCGGGATCTCTTCCCCCTCCGTATAGCTAGTCAGAGTTTAAACTTTCGCGCGTAGTTTTGTGTTTAGGTACTTAAATCCACTTTATATTGATCGAACGGCCGCATGGACATGCTTATTGGACTCGAGGCGCTGTTCTAGTGTGGGTAAGACTAAAATATCGAAATATTTTTCCGGAGCCTCCGGGGTCATTTTTCATGAGCTATAACCCTCAAGTCTGGGCGGAAGCTGGACTTTTTCCGACAGTCTCATTTTTGGAAAAAAAAAAAAAGTCCAAGGCTCTATTAATGGTTTTACTTAGATTAGAGATGTATGTATATTCCAAATGCTAATTCGTGTTCTTGGTGTTGTTTGCAGTGAGCTGAAAGGTCCGTTGACCTAGAGATATGAGAAAATACCTGTTATATAATTCGTCATCGTGATATAGTCGTATTTTATTAAGTAGAGCACCATAAAAAATTTTGTAAAATGTATATCTCGTGGGTTATGGACCTTTCACCCCCTCTGTATGGCTTTCCAAGATAAAAATTCTCACCCGTTTTCGTCTTTGGGTTGCTTAAAATCCACTTTTGTGCGTCCTAATGGCTACAGGAGTGGGGTTACTTGCAGGGATGTCATTCTATTGTGGATAAAACCACTTTAAAGTCCCGGTGACCCAGTTAAAATTATGCAAAATTGAACTTTTTGCGAATTGGTACACGCATATTAGAAAATTGGAGATCTAACATATTTAGACTCTTTGGTATGACCTTTCAAAGTCTAAAATTTCACCCGTTTTTTACCCTTTCGAGTGCTTAAAATATACCTAACCTAAGACTTTAGAGTCCTCAATACTCAATTCCTCATACACAAAAATATGGCAAATCATAATTATGATACTCTCCGAGGACTAAATTCGTTAAGCTCGTTTTTCATAGAACTACAATTCTGCCGGACCATGAGTTGGGGGACTAATTTGCAATTTAACATTCACTTTAATCCTATAAACCAGCCCAATTTCAAATTCAACTTCACTTCGGTTACGTATACTGAACATGCATCTTCAACAACCCACAAATCCCTAGCTCTGTAAATCCCCTTTTCTAATTTACAAAACAAATCCGATTACAATCCTAATTCCTCATTGAGCTAATCTATATCAGAGAAGAATCGAATTGATTTTGATTTTTACACTGAAAACCGCTGAGTTCAGCTTCCAGTTTCAGATTTCCTTTTCAATTCTTGTTGTTCTGAGGAGAAGAGAAGAAAAACAAGGGAAAGAGAGACGAAATCAGCTATGACAATGTCTGATTCCGATAAGAATCTGCGTCAAGTTACGCGCAACAGTAAGTCGATTTTACTTCCTTCATTTGTTAGGTTCAGCTTAATTTCAGTTGTGTTCAATTCAGGTCTGCGTAGTTCAAATGGTCAGTTCAGTTCATTTCAGGTCCATTCAGATACTTTCAGTTGAATTGAACGGAGCTTTAGTCTAGAGTATGCATTCGGTGCTAATCAATGTACACAACAGGCATAAGTAGTTGCTGTTTATTCTGTCATTCTCAATTTCTCATATATATGTGGCGATATTGAGATTTGAGAACTTGTTATGTGCTTGTAGCGGTTGTGCCATTATCTTATTATTGGAAAACTTGTGCCTGTAAAACAAATGCAGTTCCTACTAAGTACAGTTTAATCTTTCGGAGTAATTATATGCATGGAGGTTGGAGGAGAATGTTCGTATGTAACTGTAAATTGCTCCGTCAACTCAAATAAAGTCTTGTCTCAGTGATATGGAGGAGAATGGACCGAAATAGATACTAGTAGCTAGTAAGATAAATTAGCCAATAAGGATATAGACCAGCTGCTGTTTCTCTGGTTTTGAATGTTATGTGATGTGAGTGGTTTGTGTATTAAGGAGCGAAAATAAGGTCGACGTTGAGGTGTATTTCAACTGTTTGACTGAGTTTTGCCTTTGTGGATCAAATTTAGAATTTAAATGTGATTCTGTTTCGAATGGATAGTTAAACTAACATGTTTCTGTAATCTTTATGCAAGTACGGAAGTACCGAACAGGTCTGGCATGATAACTTTGAGTGTTTTACTTAGCCAATTGTCTTATTTGAGATGATAACCTTTTAAGTTTTAACCAAATTGTAACCTTGTTAAGATACTGTATGGAGCTATGGATTACAATTTTATATAGACTGCTTTGCTTCTGATGAAGAATTGTTCGCTTCCAATTTTATGTATTATATTTCACACTTTCAGGACTGATAAATGAAATGCTTCGCTCAACGAAAACAGAGAATTCAAAGCCGTGGAAGGTATGCTGACTTCTATTGGAGCTTTAGAGATAACAACATATGCACAACTACCACTGTATAATTTGTTATATTTAACTTAACAATGACCTTATAGGTACTTATCATGGACAAGGTGACTGTTAAAGTAATGTCCTATTCGTGCAAAATGTCAGATATCACAGACGAAGGAATCTCGTGTAAGTTATCTAAGGCCAGTCTATGTTTTACTTATATATGCACTCTGCAAGTCTTTCTTTATAGTGCGTGTGCACTGCCTGACAAATCTCTCATACCATGTAACTGGTCGTATCATCACATATCGATTGTTGGCAGTTTACAACTGAGAAGTAAGTAATGTTGTGTGTGATTTGCAGTGGTGGAAGACATACAAAAGCGAAGACAGCCACTGCGAACTATGGATGCTATATATTTCATGCAGCCCACTGAAGAGAAGTAAATGGTCTCCTCGTCCTGTGTGTGTGTGTGTGTGTGTGTGTGTGTGTGTGTGCGTGTGTTCGATCACTCATCTAACCATTTATCGTGAATTGCAGCATTACCATATTCCGATCTGATATGGCTGGAAGATCACCAATGTACAGAAAGTATGTGAAGTTATACGTTCTTTCTTTAAAACTTCAGCAATTATCTGAATATCTATTTCTTCTTGTTTATGTAATTTTCTTCTTCTTATCTGTCTTTTTGTCAATTCTGATTTCGTTTATTTTTCTACTAGTGCGTTTGTCTTCTTTAGCTCTCCGGTTGCTAAAGAGTTGGCCAGACAAATTCGACCTTGGTGTGCTTTCAGAGAGGTTAGAGAAACCTAAAGATTTCCATTAGGCCAAATTTCATGTAATATTGTTAAATTATCTCTAAACCAGTACCTCAATTCTGCAGATAAATTTGGAATATCTTGCCATAGATAGTCAAGGTTTTATCACTGACAATGAGAGAGCTCTCGAGGACCTCTTTGGGGATGAGGAAAGCTCCCGAAAAGGTGATGCATGCTTGAAGTTGATGGCTACTCGCATAGCCACGGTCTTTGCATCTTTGCAGGTTTGTCATTTGAGTCTTCTTTGATGTTACACAACACAGCTGAGAATGCAGTATTAGAATTCAAATTGAACTGTCTTGTTACAGGAGTTTCCAACTGTGCGCTACCGTGCTGCCAAATCTCTTGATACTACAGCAATGACAACTTTTCGTGATTTAATCCCTACAAAACTTGCTGCTGCACTCGTGAACTGTCTTGATGAAATTAAAACTAACAAGAACTACCCTCAGTCTGAGACATGTGAGCTGCTCATTCTAGATAGATCTATAGATCAGGTTTGGTTGCTGACTAAAATATACAAAGTCCAAACTTTAATCTGTTCATACCCTGAGCTTGAGCGTGCCTTTATTTTCCAGATCTCTCCGATCATACATGAATGGACGTATGATGCAATGTGCCACGATTTATTAAACATGGAAGGGAATAAGTATGTCCATGAGGTAAGCATAAACATCTCAATATCTTGTCATTGATTGTTTATAAATTGCTCATTTGCTCCGTGGCATCAACCCTCTCAGGTTCCAAGAAAAGTCGGCCCACCTGAGAAGAATGAAGTCCTTCTGGAGGATCACGACCCTCTTTGGCTGGAGCTTCGGCATGCGCACATAGCTGATGTTTGTAAAACTTCCATGCGTCGTTCGTTTGTTTTTTTTACTCTTTTCTGATTCCATCATCTCATCAGTAAATAATTTACCATTTCAGGCTAGCGAACGATTACATAACAAGATGAGGAACTTTGCATCAAAAAGCGGAGTTGCAAAACTCCATGGAAGGTTTGCGAAAATACTTGATGACATTTTTGGTTTCTAATAATGTGAAATGAGAAAATGCCGTACTTTGCTGCTTTAAGTTTTGTAGCAGGACTATTAACTGCATTTTTCTGCAAGTTTCCTGATATTCTACAAAATACAATATGCAGAGAGGAGTTGTCCACTCGGGACTTGCAAAGGTTGGTGCAAGCTTTACCTCGGTACAGTGAGCATATTGAAAAGATCTCCCTTCATGTTGATGTGAGTCACTCTTATTTTCAGCGGTTTATACTTATGCTGATTTGCTCCATGGAATTTTGATACGTCGTATCATTGCAAACAATGAACACAATAATGAACACAATAATCAGGCAAACGGGTCTTATCCTGTTGCAGATTGCTGGAAAAATGAACACAATAATCAGGCAAACGGGTCTTAAAGAACTTGGACAATTAGAGCAAGACCTTGTGTTTGGAGATGCAGGAACCAAAGACCTTATACAATTTCTTAGAGATAAAGAGGTAATTGTGTTTTCATTAAGCAGCAAAATATCATTACTATACTTTTACCATATAAAGATGACACAGTGGATCTCTGTTCTCAGGATGTACCCCGCGAAAATAAGTTGCGATTATTGATGATATATGCAGCTTTATATCCCGAGAAGTTTGAGGATGATAAAATGATAAAACTTATGGAGGTTAGGTTCTCTGCCAAGCTCTAATTTGTATCCTTCAGCATCTGTGATCTTAGCTTTTATCTCATTATATAAGAATAATCTATATCCGATCATAATAAGTGATTGCTGCGTACATTTCAGTTGGCTAGACTTCCACCAGATGACATGACAGCGGTGTACAATATGAGATTATTGGAGTCCCCATCCGAGACCAAAAAGAGCTCAATTTTACCATTTTCATTCAAGTTTGATGTTAACAAGGTAACATATGCGTTATTGTACCCATGTAACTATGGAATCTGATTTCATAGTTGATAGTTATTTGCACATTTCGCTTTCCATTTGCGGATACAGGTTTTTATGTTCCAACGATTTGTTTACAGAAGAAGCATGCTGCTCGAAAAGACCGTCCTGGTGAAGATAAGACATGGCAATTATCACGTTTTTATCCAATAATCGAGGTATGCTCCAGACCATTCCTGTTTTTCCTTTAATTTTGGGCGAGTCATGGCTTTATAGGAAAGGAACAATAGCTGTTACAATATTGTATAATCAACTTCTTGATCTACTTACTCCTTCCCTACAGGAACTTGTTGAAAAACTTAGTAAAGGCGAACTGCCAAAGAATGTTTATCCATGCATGAAAGATCCCGGTCCTTCTGTTCGAACTCCCTGCTCAGTGAGAACAACGTGGGCCCGTCCTCGAAACCCAAATTCTGATGATGGGTATTCAAGGTATTTGTGGCACTATGATCATCTCCAATTTGAAGCTGATTGTCTTTTGTGTCTATCTGATACATTTTGATGATTAACATTACCTCACTGAAATTTCTCTTGCTTTTCTTGAAGTAATTCTGTTTTTAGGCATGCTCCAAGTAGCTTCAAGAAGAGGGGTAAGCGAATCTTTGTGTTCATCGTTGGTGGGGCGACACGATCTGAGGTACTAGTATCAATAACTTCTCTCACTTCTCTAGAGTAGACTTATCAGTTATCACAACATATCATGATTCTCTCCGGTGTCGTTTTCCTACAGCTACGAGTTTGCCACAAGCTATCAGCTAAGTTGAATCGCGAGGTTATTCTAGGCTCGTCCAGTATTGACGATCCTCAGCAGTTTATCACGGTACAATGCTTAACCATTTTGCTATCCAAATTGATGCTCTCATGTCTCATCAGATATATTGTGGCTACCGTATTATGCTCTAATATTTCCCAGGCGATTCACACAACTACTTATGTGCTGTACTTACCCGTCTTTGATGCAGAAACTAAAGTTGATGACCGCAAACTAGCTGTCATTGGATGATCTTCAGATTTAGACGCATGAAGCTGGAGATGCGAGTTTATACAGGCCTTCTTTCGAATGTATTCATAACATCCATCTATAGTTTAGTTACACACGGCTTTCTTAACTCTCATGTATCACCCTTTGTTCAACATTGTTTGCTTCCTTCTGAATACGATTATACGAGTTCGATGCAGAGGATTGCAATTCGATGTTCTCAGGGGTTTGCTAGGAATCCATGGTCTGTATATGTAATCTAGAATTGGGACTTGAAATCCCTGCATTTTCATAGAACCAGTTTTGGTTGCTGATATCTCTTATGCTCTTTACTTCTGATCAAGTTCTAGCTTAATTTGATGTCACATAATGTTTCTGGCGTAAATTGGGAACCAAACCATTATTGATTCTCGCTTACCACTTTCAAGAAAAACAGTATGTTTCTAACAATAATATGACTAATCATTGTAATCAAATATCCACATATCACTAAATAGCACTCGCCTTATGAGTCATCATTTGCCTTATAATCAACTCGTTTTGCCAAATATACACTACCATTATCGGACCAGAAATTAGAATCCATAAGCCCATTAACAAAAGACGGCCCAATTTGTTCACTTTGTTAAAACACTATCCGGCCCATCTGATGATCGTCTTCTTCACCCGACATTTATGAACTCTGAGCTTAGCAGCTGAGCTTTCTTCCCCAAATTCCCATGTCAGAGCTCTGAAATCCCCAAAACATGCAAATCCGCAGCTCATTTCATCGTTCTCTTAGCACCATAGCATCTCAAACCAAACCAGAAATTCCAGAATCTCCGCTCATCAAACAAGCCATAGCACGCCTCAAACACCCAAATCCTTTTCAGCTCGAGCTCCTGATTCCCCAATTTACACCCGAATCAGCTTCCAATTTGCTACTCCAGGCGCAGAACAACCAAAACGTGACGATTAAGTTCCTGAACGTCGCTCGCCAACAGCCTTTCTTCACCCTGCGATGCTACTGTCTCTCAATCCACAGCCTTACTCGCTTCAAGCAGTACAAATTAGCTCAAGCTGTAGCTGAGGAAGCTGCCAGGAGCTTTCCGGTTGGCGAAAATGGGGAGGATGAGGTGTTTGCCTGCCTGTGTGAGACATACCAGTCGTGCAATTCGAGCTCAGCCGTGTTTGATTTGATGGTTAAAGCGCTTAGTAGTTTGAGAATGATTGATAGGGCGATTAAGGTTATTGAATTAGCTAAGTTGAACGGGTTTATGCCTTCAATTTTGTCGTATAACTGCGTTTTGGAGGCGATTGTTAGGGATTCGATGCGTGGGGGTTGTTTGAAGCTGGCTGGGGAGATTTATAGTGATATGGTGAAGAATGGTGTTTCGCCGAATGTGTTTACTTACAATATATTGATTAGAGGGGTTTGTAGAGATAGTTTGGAAGAAGGATTGGGGTTTTTCGACAAGATGCAGGGAAGAGGTTGTTTGCCGAATGTAGTTACATATAACACGTTGATAAATGCGTTTGCTAAGAAAGGGAATGTTGATGAAGCATATAGATTTATGAGATCGATGAGGGGGAAGGGATTGGAGCCGAATGTGATTACGTATAATGTCATACTTAATGGATTTTGTAGAGAAGGGAGGATGGAGGAGACAGGAAAGGTTTTTGATGTAATGAGGGCAGAGGGTCTGGTTCCTGATGAGGTTACGTATAATACGCTTGTCAATGGGTATTGTAAAGAAGAGAATTTTCATCAGGCTCTTGTTTTGTATGGGGATATGCTGAGGAACGGGCTGTCGCCAAATGTGGTGACATATACTTCTTTGATTAATGGTATGTGTAAGATGGGAAATCTGCATCGTGCATTGGAGTTCTTTAATCAGATGCAGGTACGGGGAATGTTGCCTAATGAGAAAACATTTACGACCTTGATTGATGGTTTCTCTCAAAAGGGGTTTGTTGATGAAGCTTGTAATTTTCTGCAAGAAATGATTAGTAAGGGCTGGCCGCCTTCCATTGTTACGTACAATGCTGTGATAAAAGGGCACTGTGTGTTAGGTCGGATGGAAAATGGTCTAGAAGTGATTGAAGATATGATTTCGAAAGGCTTATCTCCTGATATTGTAAGTTACAGTACAGTTATATCTGGTTTCTGTAAGTTCTTTGAGCTGGATAAAGCTTTCAAACTGAAGGAAGAGATGATCAGCAAGGGTATATCTCCTGATGCAGTAACTTATTCATCATTGATACAAGGTCTTTGTGCGAAGAGGAGACTAGCTGAAGCTAGTGAATTGTTTAAAGAAATGTGGGAAATGGGATTAAAGCCAGATAAGTGCACGTATACTATATTAATCAATGCTTATTGTGCTGAGGATGATTTAAGTACTGCAATTTGTCTACATGATGAGATGATTCAGAAGGGTTTCTTCCCTGATGTTGTAACATACAGTGTCTTGATAAACGGGCTAAATAAGCAGGCTCGGAGCAAAGACGCAAAGCAGATTCTTTTCAAGTTGTTCTATGAGGAACCCGTTTCTATTCCTAATGACGTGACGTATGATTTGCTGATAGAAGGTTGCAGTAATATTGAGTTCCAGAGTGCGCTAGCTCTAATAAAGGGATTCTGCATGAGCGGTCTGATGAATGAAGCAGAACGAGCTTTTAAAGCGATGATTAAGGATAATCGTAAGCCCAGTGCAGCAGTCTATAATGTTCTGATACATGGACATTGTAGAGCAAGAAATTTGCAGAAAGCAATTGGCCTTTACAAGGAAATGGTTAATCGCGGACTAGTTCCTCATGCTGTAGCTGTTGTTGCTATAATCAAAGAGCTCCACAAAGCAGGAATGAATGAAGAGCTAAATGAGATCTTACAAGATACCTTAAGAAGCTGTAAGATTACTGATGGCAATGCTGCCAAAAACCTTGTTGAGGTCAATTACAAACAAGGAAACATGGAGGCTGTATTTAGCATCCTCATGGAAATGGCCAAGGATGGTTTACTTCCTTACGAAGTCAGAACCCGTTAAGGACAAGATTTCCTCCTATGGATGACTGAGCTGTTCAAGCAGCTCAGGACTTTATATGTCCGCCATGTGGAGCTGAATGGTGGCCACATTGTGTTCTTCTCTAGTATCATTGTCCAGGCAGAGTTTATATGTTCTGAGATTTACTGGGAAGCTGCTGGATCGCTGATAATCATCAGTACAATTGGGCGTGTGTGCCAAGGGCGACTTCGCTCAAGCTAAACACAATGTATTGTGTTCTTCTCTAATTATCATTGTCCAGGCAGAGTATATATCGTCTGAGATTTACTGGGAAGCTACTGGATTGCTGATTATCATCAGCACAATTGGCCAAGTGTATAACAAACTGAGGTTAGATGCAGTTTTATTGTGTCTGGTTCCAAATCTGGACTATATGTTGTTTTTTCTCTATACACATTAATACATTATTATCTGATCTGCCTCGCTTCATCCCGTCCCGTCTCCAGGGAGACAAGTATCACAATTTTATACTGCAAGTAATTCTATTTCCCAGTGTGGGAGAAATGAATGTTTTACTTTTAAACAAGACTAGAATAGTGCTACCAAATGAGGAAACAAACGAAGATGAGCTCGATGAAAACACATCTCCACAAAAGAACGGATGATCAGAACTTTCCACTTCATGTGGCATAATAATGCACAAATAGGAGAGAATCTGCTGGTGCGTAACAAAGCAGCAGTAGGGAGACGTGGAATCTATTCATATATTATAATTCTCCAATAACAACATCGACATCGCTATTTCTAATTCTAAATTAGATGGACAATTGCTTCCAACATTACACAAACATATTGCAATTAAACATAGACAGTCACATACTAGGCTACACTTGAGCAAAACTATTAACTAGACAATTAGGTAAACATGTTAAAAGCAAACGCATCTCATCTGGATGAAAGACGTTGATACAGATCATCAGCCAAAACCTGCCTTGCGCTCTCCCCATAGTACCTACACGACTTCTCGCTATCCAACACCCTCGGAGCTGGCCCATTCTCATCCGGCTCCTTCCACATCTCTGGTTCAGGCTCCCTCGCAATCTGACACAGATTATGCAAAACACAGCACGCCACAATCGTCTGGGGCACATGATGCAGCCCCACGTTTACATCCTGCAGAATCTTCCATCTCCCTTTCAACAACCCAATCGCATCCTCAACTGACTTCCTTCCCTTCATCAACGCCTCATCAAACGCATTCTGAGCTGGACTACCAGTCCTATTGTAACTATAGGGAGTAAGCAAAAATGACAACAATGGGAAACACCAGTCCCCAACTATAAACGGCATCACCGGCTGACCCCTAACACTAACAGTCTTATCCCACTCCACATCCCTCGACATCAACCGATTATATAACAAACTATCCCTGAAATGAGTGGCATCATCGTAACCACCCGGCCCCTTAACACAAACATCCCAGAAAATCTTCTTATGATCTGCAACTACCTGCAACAACACTGACGGATAACCGTATTTACACACATAAATGTTCCCATTCACCACATTAGAACCAATCCTATTCACCCTCACAGGAGTGGTATCAATGGCACCACATACATTCGGCAATGCCGTAAGCTCTTGAAATCCCTGCGTGGTTTCGACTAATCTCCGCTTGGCGATCGGAATTTTGATAAACTCAGGATAAAGCTTAGTAGCTAACAATCGAGTAATCATATTACTGATCTTCGAAATCAAGTACGGCTCAAGGGCATAACGCTCCGCCAACGTTTTCAAGCTCAATCCATGAGTTAATCGAGACAAAACCATCGCGACAGCGTAATCCGAGGGGAGAGAGAGCTGAGATTGAGCAATGTAGGGTTTGAGCTTCTCAACCACAGTGGTGAAAACCGGATAGGACAATCCGTAGAGAGATCGCCATTGAGTATCGCGTGCTAGAGGATCCATGACCCAAATATGCTCGGTGGAGAGAGCTCGGAAAGCAGCGACGGAGAATTCGGAAGGAGCAGCTGCCGATGGTGATTGAGACTGCTTTTTTGGGGATTTTTTGGTGGCGGCGAGGTGAGAGAGGACGGAGGCTAGTGTGAAGAAGAGGAGAGGCGCGACTGAGGTGGAGGTAGCAGTGGTGGAGGTGGCGGGGGTGGAGATGAGCGGGGAGGTGGTCGGATCGAGGTAGTTGTGGAGGTGAAGGAGGTTTGAAAGCATTACGAGGAAGGATTCGTCCATTGTTGAGCTGGAATTCGGAATCGGAATGGAGATAAACCCTAATAGAGTGGTGGTGGTGCCGGATTTGCAGAGATTTGGATGGAGGTTGACGACGGGTACAACGACGTCGTTTTGGGCACAGTGATGGATGGATTATACTCTGTTGGTGAGCTGATCAACTGGTAGAGTGTTCTGTTTGGAACTATGGATTGGGCCTTCATTTCACGTTCTTATTGGGCTGTAATTAAACGTTCTTAGTGGGCTGTAACTATTTTACTGCGTAAAGTCTCAGGAAATTCCGGAATTTCCTGAGACTTTAGGAAATTCCGGTTTCCTGCCTAAAATACAGAGTACTCGGCGACTTACGGTTCGACCA
>JAYMSL010001318.1:0-17716 GCA_036897195.1 Plantago coronopus
GCTTGCTTGCGCCATCTGGAGCTTTCTGCTCCGATCTCCTCGAGATCGGAGCAGATAGCTCCCTCTCTTTTCTTCCTTTTCTTCGATCCGTCTTCCTTTTGTTTTTCTTTTCCGTTGTTTGTCCAATAAATCAGATCTAGCCACTATTTATCTTTACCGAGTTTCTTCTATAATTTCGACGAGGTTTTGGTGGGTGGTAGCAAGGTGGTGCCGTTGTCGAGCGATGCTTTGGGGTGGAGGCTGTGCTGGGCGGGTGCTTTGGGGTGGAGCAGGTGCAGTTAGATTTCGTAGGCGGCGGCTGTGTGGTGGCGGAGGTGAGCGGAGTCGAGCTTTTGGTGGGTAGCTAGCAAAGTGGCGCTGATGTCGATTAGTTCTTTTTGGGTGGAGGCAGGTGCAATTAGTTTTAGAAGGGTGCGGCGGCTGTGCGTATGGGGAGGCTAGATACGAGTCTATGGTTGTCGAGGATTTGTGCTATAGTTGGAGTTGTGCAGGGACGGTGGTGGTGTTGGCGTGAAGTTGGGGTTTCAGTGAGGTTTAGGTGAAGCCGGTGTTGTCGGTCAAGTTCGTGTCGTGGTTCAGGTTCACATGTTGTTGGGTTCAGGTTCAGTCGTTGCTCAGATGTTCCTGGGTTCAGGTTTAGGTATACTCGGGTTTGGGTGTGAGGTTTAGGTGAAATCGGGTAGGGTTCAGGTGTCGGAACTTTCCCGTGTTGTTGGTTTAAGTTTAGGTTGTGGTTCAGATGTATTTGAGTTCAGGTTTAGCTGTTGGCTTAGTTTCAGGTGTCGATGGTTTAGGTGGATTCAGGTTTGGGGGGTTCAGACAGGTTATGATTGTTATTCTCGGGTGTTTGAGTAACGGTGTTAGGTCTGGCAATTAAGTGTTTCGCATCTTTGTAATTGTTCCGAGCATTTCTTATGCTCTTCTCTAATTAATATATTTTTGCTGTTTCAAAAAAAAAGTATTTATTAGTTTGCATACCTTGATTTGGAGAAGTACTGCAAGGGAGGGCCGGATGGAAAGTTCTGCCTATTCTTTACTTATTTCTCTGTTTAATTTTTCAAAATCATTTTTATTTAATGTCTTTTTTGTTTTTAAAAAAATCACATGATGTAGTGATGGAAGATATTGGATGGAAACTTAACGGGTTTGAGTTTTTGTAAGAAATGTTAATGGCAGGCAAAACTAAGAAGAGGAGTTATAACATGTAAATTGTTTTTTTTTTTTCCTTCACACATTTAGACCCAATTTGAACTTTGTATATAATTAAGTAATTGAACACAATTTTCAGTGGATGAATGGTAAAACCTGGCTTCCATTTGTCATGCTCATTACTTGGCAACTAAAATTAAAAGAAGACTGCATTATAAGTATCAAGGAAAGCTAGACTGTAATATAAATTAACATGGACCTCTTGCTGATTATTCACCAAACACTTGAAAAGCCTCACAACTCTAAGAAAATGAGAGTATTGTGTCTGATGGTGTTGCTCACTGGAGCAATAGCATTGGCAACTCCATCTCCAGCCAATTATGACATGTCTGCCAATGACAAACACAAATTGGAAATGGATTCTAAAGTAGAGAGTTCGTACTCCCTCCATGGGTATGAACATGGAGAAACGTCGTCCCGTCAACCGAAGCGCCACTACGAAGAAAACCAGGGAGGATTGCTTCCGCCTAATAAGCACTATCATGGTGGCCATGAGGGAGGATCGTCGTTCGATCTACCTGAGTCACCATGGGATATGGAAGGATATCTTCCACCTCCACGCCGCCATCGCCACGGTTATCATGTCTCGCCTCCTAGGTCGTCATCTCGTGATTGGTCGTTTCCGAGACCCAACATGGAGAGTGGATCAACACCAGGACAACACCGCATTCATGGTCCACACCTAGGAAGAAAGTCATCTCCACCATTGGTTGACTATAATTAGTTGAAATTATAATATTATAATACTGCATAATATTTCCAAGATATGGGATGCGATTATCAATAATACCAGAAGCAAAGAATGAATAAATTATATATCACTTTATTTTGAGACTGATAAGTATAAAAAATTATTTGAAATATCGTATTTACCATTAGAAAGAAGGATGAGTAAATCAGTGTTAAAAAATTATTTTGCAGACTGATAAGGGTGAATAAATTAGTGTTAAGCAAGACAACATATAGACCAATCCTTAAATAAGTTTTTTTAAAAAAAAATCAAAGAATGAGTAATGATTTGGTCTTGCATCAAAGCTCCATGGAAGAAGATGCAACTTGAGATTTGATACAATGTTTCGGTAATATGTGTAATGTCTTAATAAAATGTTGTTTTGTTATGTTTTCACATAATGTTTTGGTCAACATTAAGAAATGTTTCGAAAGATTTTAATTTTTTTAAAGTGGCGGATCTTAAAACAACTTTAATCCGACTCATATACCACCCTATATCTCCACATATATACTTCCATACCGTCCTTATAAATTCTTGCCTAAACCACCCTATGTCTCCGTCGGGGTTCAAAAGGACGACCTCTCATTTGCTACTACATCACCTTGACAACTCGGCCACCCTTATAATTCCTTTGAATGATATTAGTGACAAAATTTTGATAGTGGAGTCACCTTTCAACGTTCTAGAGACTTGCAAGTTGCAACTGATGCCCTCAGAGTTTTGCCTCTTTGCCTATGATCCAAGCAGTCGGTTCAATTATGACTAACAAGTACAGTGAACGATATTCTGGTACTTGATACTATGGACGAGGAGATGAGTATGCAATTCTTGTGGTTTGTGAGACCACCCACAATGGTAACTTGCGTTTTAGAGGGATCGTGACCAAAACTAGCTGCAATGGTAATGTGGTGACCTCAATTTTTTTTATAGTTTTATGATAGTTTTGGTTATGCATTATTAAAATGTAACCGTAGAAACACAATTAATAAAAAAAATTCACTATTTTATTCAGAATATTGTTTCAGCAACAACACTTGCAAATTGAACTTAAATTACACGACGGTACTGAAATGAAAAACACACAACACCGATTAAAAATACACTTGGAATTTGAAACAAACAAGACTCAAACATCAGCCCCTTGATCTCTAAAGTTGAGGATATGCATGGGTTTACATACTGCCAAACAAATCAAAGAGGAGTAGCATGTTTAATTTTTAAACAACTCCAAGTCTTTACCTTGTTACATCCATGATGATGTGTAGATTAGAAATCTAGTAACTAGAATACTTTTTTTTCCCTCTTCTAATTTTGACAGTATAGTCTCTATATATATAGTACACAAAAAGTTGAGAATATGCTCGATTAAGTCCCTCTGAAGAGCCTTATGAGTGTAGGTTATGCATATCTGTGGTCATGTAACCTTCGATTGAATTAATGCAAACAAATTCCATCAAATAGATCAGTGTGCTTGAAGTCGTCGTCGGTAAGGTCCTTTAAAATTTTCTCATACCGCAACGTATGCATATACGGATATCCCTCATCTTCAACGATCATGTTATGCATGCACAATCTTTTGTAACGTTTATTTGTTGTGAGCCAAAGCCAGATTGCGAAGAACTGCAAAGCCTATTTGTAAGACTTTTCCTTTTGGGCTGAGACAGTCCTCTGGTTCTTCAGGCTGATGAGCTAGTCTTCCTTACTTTCGCAACCTAGACGGGGTTGACTTCCCTTGGCCTTCTTGGTGCTTGATTTCTAGACCTCCTTGGTTGATCTTCAGTCTTAGAACCTTCAGCCTTTGTAGTTCCCCAGCGGTCTTGGCCTTCTTAATTTGGTAGTTTTCCCTTCTTAATCAGTTTAAACTGCCTGTGTTTGTAGACAGTCATGCCAAAAATCATCACATTTCGTGTGGAATTATGTACCGGAAAATGTGAGAAGAAAATAACAAAACAGAGTCGATACGAACCTCGTTCAAGGATAGGACAGGTGGCGAAAGTCTATAGGTGGAACCGGATCTGGATGAAGGTTATGGAACAGCTTAACTTTGGTTGTCGTCTTCTCTGATTAAATAATTAAATAATGAACCAGAAGGGCCCACACGAGTATCGGACCCTTGATTTGGTTACATCTGTAACCAACCAAACCAGTCAAATACGATTCATCATCATCTTCATCATCTCTTCGATTCAGCCACCTCTTCTCACTTCTCGATCGACTTCTGTAGAATCCGATTGACCTAAACTCAACCGATTCATCCCAAAATGAACGACGGAGATGTCTCCAGGCAGATCCAGCAGATGGTCGCCTTCATTCGCCAGGAGGCCGAGGAGAAAGCTAACGAGATCTCCGTCTCTGCTGAAGAAGTAAGTAACTACCTACCTTCTTCTCTCTCACTGCTTCACTGCTTTTCCCTTGATTCTCATTTCCATTTTGCCTTTTTCTCAGGAATTCAACATCGAGAAGTTGCAGCTAGTTGAAGCCGAGAAGAAGAAGATCAGGCAAGAGTATGAGCGCAAGCAGAAGCAAGTTGAAGTCCGCAAGAAAATGTAACTCACTTTTTCCCTTCCCAGATTATTCTAGATATACTGGAATTCCATAGATGTTCAGCTCATTGCTTCAATTGTTTACTTACTAATTGATCATATATTGGGTAAAATTCATTTTTTCTACTTGACTATCTTCATAGCCCGCATTTGTACTCTACAATGGTATGTGCCCGATTTGGGTTACCGATTCAATCAATTTCACTAGATTTTTTAGTTTCTTATCCAAAAAAATTGAAAAGCTACTAATTTGATGATTAATATAAAATGACCCGTGAATTGCAAAGTAATTATTAATTTATTTGATTTCTACTTCACAAGTCACAATCTTTTCAGCTGGGAAGTCGAAAATTCGATGAATTGAATGAATTTTGGTGTTGGAGTACCTGGATTGGACTTTGGTACACAGATTGGATGTATACATTGTTAGGCACCAACAATGCATTTTACACGATGTAAAACGAGGGAAAATATGGACTTTAACAGTTGGTTCAGTTAGTTTTTCGATTTTCCTATTAAGCGATCACATAGATGATGTGATATTTGGCTATTGATATTGCTCGGTGTTTGTCTAAGCCTTGGTGAGAAGTAATAGTTTAGGGAAGATGTGTGTATGTGATGAATGGTGATTTTTCTGTTGTAGTGATTCTGTTGTAATTTTTGTTGTTGTAGTGAATACTCTATGCAATTGAATGCCTCGCGAATCAAGGTTCTTCAAGCTCAGGATGATCTTGTCAATTCCATGAGTGAGACTGCTTCCAAGGAGCTTCTTCATATTAGCCACGACCATCATAACTACAAGAATCTGCTCAAGGATCTCATTGTTCAGGTTTGGATTAGAGACCTGATTATTTATGTGTATGAAATGTGGAAAATTATTGTAAAGCTGTCATTTTTTTATCTCAACTCTGCTGATTCTAATTGTAGAAAACCCTTATAATTATTTGGTTGTCTAATATGCTGTATATATCAATCGGTTTCAAGTTTTAACTAGAAGATACAAGATAACAATGCATTCATGATGTAAATGCCCAGATATCAATGTTTCACACCTGCACATCATCTCCCAATTCTCTACTACTTATGCATGTTGTAAATGCCCGGATATCAATGTATTAACAACTGCACATTATTTCCCAATTCTCTACTACTTATACAATATACATGTTGAAAATGCCCAGATATCTGAAATTGGGAGATGATGTGCAGGTGTGAAGCGACCTTCTCAGAATGCGTACTGTTGATTATTCGTATTGTAGAGTAAATTTAAGTTCATAATCAGTCTCATGTCTGAACATGTATAATTATTTTGGGTTTGGCAGCTTTGGCGAGTGCTTTTAAACAATGTAAAATCACTAAAAGCATATTTTGGCTTACAGGGTTTGCTAAGGTTGAAGGAGCCATCTGTTTTATTGCGCTGTCGCAAAGATGATAAGCACTTGGTGGATTCTGTCTTGCACTCGGCATCTGAAGAGTATGCAGCAAAGACTAAGGTTCATAAACCAGAGATTATAGTTGATGATGTTTATCTCCCACCTGCTCCTTCTGGTGACAATGTGCATAGTCGTTACTGGTATGTTGCTGGCAGCTTATATAAAATGATTGATTCTGTAGTTGTGTTTTAAGATGATTTGTAAATCCAACTACCAAGTAGTAATACATTGACTTGTTATTACTAATACTCAGTTTTGCTGAGATGAATGTCTGATGCATTCTATTGCCTCTTGTAATTTTAGCTCCGGTGGGGTGGTGTTGGCATCTAGAGATGGGAAGATTGTGTTTGAGAACACTCTTGATGCTAGACTAAACGTTGTATTCCGTAAAAAGCTGCCAGAGGTACACTTCTCGTCTGTTGAACTACATTATGCGTGTGTTTGTAGTCCTAAATCCTAAATCACTTTCCGTTAAATGTACCATCTCTTCTATTAAATCTCCACCTTTTCTTTATGGGTCTGGGTAGTGGCCATCTTTTTTCTTTCTTAGTTCTTTTTCTATATAAATGGGTGTGTTCATCAGTGAAATTCTTCTTTACGAAAAAAGTAATTGGCATGGGCATCAGTGATCGTCTTCCTTTCTTTTTGTTAATGGTTAATCTAATATTGTCACAACCTCACAGGATTAAGCAAATGCATCTTCATTCTGTGCTAACATCATTTATGTTTATCTGCAGATACGCAAGAGCCTTTTTGCCCAGATTACTGTCTGATTATCGAGACCATTCTGTAAAACTGCACCTATCATCCATTCTTGCCTGAATTCTTTGATGCTTTTGTGAATTAGGATTCATGAATGAGCTATAATACTATCAGTTGATGGCTATTTCCATTTTGCGTGTGCTCGTTTTTTCTCTTCTGTTGAGTCCCCCTGATGCCCTGTAGTAAAGGTACGCATGTTACCCGTTTCTATTATCTTCAGGCATGCTTGGAATGCCACTTCGTTAATATGTACTATGGTTTTCTTATGAGACCTGTTCCATGTAATATTAAATCTGTACAATATTTGTAAACTGGTCGGACCAATGGACCTGGCATGTGTGCATTCGAGTAAATAAATCAGATCAAGAGACATCTGATCTTTTCGTTCAGCAATCACGTTCTCTTTATTGAAGAGGTTCTGCTTCATATGTTTGCACGCAAACCTTTGTATATATGCTTGTTTATCGTTTCTTCTGTTAAAATTTAGTTCTTGTGGTGTGTATATTGTGTGTTCGTAGTACTCCAGTAACCACCAATGTTAAAGATATTTATACAAGTTAGTTACCTAGCTCCATTTTACAGGTACTTAAACCCAGAAGTAGTAGTTATTATTAAAAAAAAACATTGCATTGCATTATGATAAACAAAATCATATAGAAGAGTTAGTGTCGCCGCCTTTTGCTAGATTTCTTCATAGTTTTTCGTTTGGACCGGACAGAGCAAAATTTACGGACATGTTGGGTTTTACAGTAAAATAGCGTAAACCATGGGAGGTATGTGAGCAGGGCATATCTATATCATGCAAACCTGTCTTCAAGGCTCATCCATTGCTTTCTTTACCATTACTGATTTTAAACTGAAGTACTAAGGGTTATATCCTTGTGAGTTGTGATACTACTCGACTACTCGAGTATGATCCCTATACTATCTTGACTTTCCCTTAGCTATCAATGATGGAACTTTAGTGTGACGTTCAATGTCTAATGCAAATTCCGAACTGTCTCATGTGAGTGCAATTTGTATTGGAGGCAACACATGTACTTGGGTCATAAATCGATAGAACTTAGTCGGATTGAGTGGCTTTGATTTTTTCTCTATTAGCTACGAGAATAGAATGTGACTTTACCCGGGTTGCTGTCTGATCTGACATTCGTTTCGCTGCCAGCTCTAATATATAGGACAGGTTCTGAAATACTCGAACATGTTTGTTAGACGAATAATTGATTTTAGTGTTGGAATCGATTGTATTACAGGTTTGAACTTCATAATGACAGACTCTGCGATACAGGGCTGTTTACCAGATAGTTTAGAGTAAGTTAACTAATAAGGAGACGAATATAGATTAGCCTTAGTCTACTACTACTACTAGGGCTCTGCATTCGGATCAATCCGAATTTCACCCGGAAACCAACAATCCCAGAAAAGATAATATTTTCCAGGATCAGTACTTGATAAATAGACCTATATGAGAGAATATGACACAAACATTCACCTAAACATTCAAATCAAAACCGCCCAATAAAAGGCTTGGAGGCTGATACATGTAGACAATATGACCACATTTTTCCATATCAAAATATGAATGCAGAGACTCAACATGTTCGTTCACATTCCAACGCCAGGCTCATAACAGTCAACTGCTCGATAAAACGCAAGTTTTCTTCAAAATCAGAGGTTTTACATTACACATCAGGGCCCGACGCAAAACATAACAGGAAATGAAAAGTACAACCAACTACCTCCATACAGACTTCTTTTTTCGTTTTTCTTAAACAGCTAAAGGATATGTAATCGTTGCCATTTCCCCATCATGATGACTCGAATCCCTGACGGGGGCAGGGGAAACGTCCGAATGACCTCCTTGCAGTTTTCTTAAATTCAAAGTCTTACAGACAGCTTAAAGCAGGGACATTTATACTAGTAATTGATTACTAAACCTCAGAATAGCTATAAAGGATTCACCATAAGAGTCCCTAGTGTTCAGTTGGATTGGATTCCAACTTTTGCAATATAATCCGGATAACACCATAATTGAAACCACGATACTGAAGCCAACTAACAATTCTAGTTTGTCGCGTCTCTCTTGGTGCGTCTCTACTTCGAAGCCATTGCTTTGAGGCCCGATCATACAGCTCATCAAAAGAACTCTTTGACATTCCACCAAGTTTCGGATCCTGCTCTTCATCTGCTTCATCAGCAAATACCATCTTAATTGCCTTTTGCACATGTACTTGACTCACTCCCTTCTTCACTAAAGCTTGTTTGATTTTCCTAGGGCCCCAGGTTGAGGAACGCCATCGGGATCGAGACAATGATTCTGCGTATAACCCATCATTAAGCAGACCCATGCTCCTAAAGTCTTTTACCACAGCATCAATAATTCCAGGAAGAAATTTCTTTTGTAGCAGCTTCTTCTTTAGCTCCAGTTCAGTAAATGCTCTAGCACCAAGTAATCTAATCGCCGCCTTCTCAACTTCAAGCCTCCCTGAACCAGTTGTAGAGCCATTTTCATCAACCCTTATATATTCACCATCCACCTCAATATTTCGGTGTATGCCATTGAGTGAAACAGGACTGCGGGTCTCAGTATTCAGATAAATATGTGAATCTATTGGATGGGCTGTTGATACGTCCATCTTCAATTGATTATGCCCTTCATTATCAACATTATAAGCAGCATCATGTCTCTGGTTTTGAGATTTCAAGAAGGGGAGTTCTATATAAGCAGATTCATTTTCTTGGGTTCGAGATTTCTTGGGAACATACTTGACTGGGGATGAGCTACTGTAATACCGGCCTTGTCCGAAACTCAACCCATTGTTTCCCTTTGCTGAATGGATCTGAAATACTCTATGTTGAAGTTTGATTGGAGAGCCAGCAATGAAATTACCACAAACGTATGACACCTTATTTGTCAGATAGAGAAACTTCATCGATACTCCAAATTACAAAACGGGCATCAATATAAGACTTCCAGATGCAATACAACTTGAGCAACAAATGCCCTGTGTAAATGCAGAAAACAGCACATGACATTTAGAATTACAAACCGAGCTAAAAGTGAAACTCTCAAAAAGAGAAAACATCAGCAATGGTACTGAGCAACGCAATCTAACAAACAAGTTATACTATTATCAAATTGGTAGCTGATAGCTCCTATTTTTGAGTCTACCATACATACTCCTGCAAAGATGCTTAAGGGCAAGGTAGTGATTAAGTAACTTGTCCCAAATTTCACAAGTGTGATTAAGCTAAGCTAAAATATGATAAGACAAACTACCCATACAATGAAAATGTAAAAAAATCTTCAATCTTCAGTGAGTTTACTGAGAAAAAAAAGCATCAATAAGTCAAGCAACATATACCTGTTACTCACACATACGCTACTATTACAAGTTCACTAGTTGCTCCTCCCACACAACACAACAACATAAAACTTCATTTGCCAAAAAAATAAATATAATTAAAAGGAAAAAAAGACAAAAAAAACATAAAACTTGAGGAGAATGAAATGAAATCCTGGTAAACTTGATGGAAAATGAACAAAGGGAGCTTCCAAGAAAACAAGTTCTAACAACACAGAGAGTAACCAACCCATCAAGAATAGAGGAAGCAGGAGAAAGGGGGAAAAACAAAGCTCAAAGGTACAATCTTTTACTGCAATCAAGAATAATTGAGTAGGGATAATCCACCTGAAACACTTACAATTCTGGGGGGAATGTTACGCGGAGGAACTAGAATAGATTACGGCCCATTTCGTCGAAACGCAAGCTCAAAATGGCAACGAAGACAAGAGAAGAGAAAGAGTTGAGGAGGTTAACTTTGATTTGAAACCCTAGCTAAGTTCCTTTTCTGCAATTTCTGAGACAATCAGCCAAGTAACTAATCACAATTCACACCCTCTATTATTTCATATTTTCATTAACTTCTACACTTTTCCAAATATTTCAATGTTGATACCCTTAATAAACAACTCTCAACTTTTGCTACCATCTAATTTTGCTACTTTTACCAAAATTGAACCCAAAAACTTACTACTCCCTCCGTCCAAGGAGAAACTTTCCATTGTGCTTTTGGTCAACAAAATAAGAAAAACTAGTATTATATTGTAAGTGGAGTAGTTGTAGTACTTTTTTGTGTGTTGTAATTAAACGAGTGAATAAAAATTGGGGACCACATGTCCAAAAAAGGAAATGGGAAGCTTTGTATTGGACTACAAAAAAGGAAAGTGGGAAGCTATTGACTGGATGGAGGGAGTACAAATTACTACCTCCATCTCCATAAAACCTTCTTTTAACTTTTCTTATTTTAAGTTCAATTACAACTTTCTATGTCAAATAAGGGAATTTTGTATCTCACAAATTATGTTTTTATTATTTATATTTTTCCTACTTTGTTTATGTATTTTATTTTCTTATCTGTCTCCGTCATGTCTTTATCAGCCTAATAGTTCACTAATTTCCCTTAATTGTAAAATAAGCAACTATTTAAAAAGTTTTTATTAGAACATTGAAATATGTAGTTAGATGACTAATGTATCTCCATTGAATGAATTCAAATAGAATTGACATAGATTTGCTTCCAAGTGATCAAAATTAATCCCTTTCGTCCAAATTAAATTCATCCCTTTCTTCCAAATCATCAAATTCAATGTCGAATCTCTTATTCCGTCTGATTACACGGTCTTCCCTCACTCATCCTCAATTCTACATTTATTCTTCTCCATCAATCGTGAAGCTTCAGCTTCCTTCACATTCTTGCGCGGATGGGTCACCT
Source organism: Plantago coronopus (assembly GCA_036897195.1). Taxonomy (NCBI): domain Eukaryota; kingdom Viridiplantae; phylum Streptophyta; class Magnoliopsida; order Lamiales; family Plantaginaceae; genus Plantago; species Plantago coronopus. The sequence continues at coordinate 11,457 of JAYMSL010001318.1, forward strand.
AAATCATTTTTGAATATTTCAGGTATGGTAATATTAAATTTTAAAGGACTCTTCACCGGTATATGATCAAACCCACTCGGCATTCCTTCACTCATCCCCAATTATTTGATTTCAGTAATTTGATGGCTATGCTTCTTTATCCAATTCAATCGTAATCGCATTTTCAATCAGTTTGACTGCTTCCTGATCTGTCAAATCAAACCTTATATTTATAGTAGTCAAAGAATAGTACTAAAGCACTAGAAAACAAGATAGTGATGATAAACTATACACAGGTCATTCTATTAAGGACTTGATCAATCTTAGCTAGTTATATTGTTCAGAATAGTTCACACAATCACATGAAACTAGATAAGAATTACTTTAACTTGACTGGAATGAAAGATGATGGTGAGAACAATGAATAATCATGAAAAAAACCGTATTTGATTCGTCAAACGACTAGTTAAGACTGGGTTGTCAATTCTTGAAACTTAAATGGGTTTTTGAATAAAATTTCTTGCTTTTGCTCTTAACCTTGGAATGTGAATACCTTGGAGAGTTGGGTTCTCGAGAATCCATTAAGAAATGGATTATAAGTTGCCTAGGTGACAAACTGGAACCCGATACGAAGAACCGTAGCTTAATTCATCATCACCACACCAACCTAGAGGGTTTATAGCTACTCATACTCATAGTCATACCCATAGACATAATCATATGAAAGCATAAACAATTCATAGAAAAAACAAACAATTGCAACAAGAGATAATGATACAACATCACCTAATTGTCACAAGATAAAAAGAGAATTATAGAACACCTCAGTGAAATATTCAACTGATAACCATGCTCCAATGGAGATTCACAATACAATCTTGATTCAAGAACTTACAAGAGAGGTTGTATAAGATATGAGACGGTGAACAGTGAATACAATATGATAGAGTTTTCTTATGTTTTGGAAGCCGGAACCAGAGGTTATGCCGGCCCAAAAAAGAGATTAAACGGGGGTTTAAGCGTGGTTTTGTCGGGATTAGGCTAGGTTTCTTAGTTTGTGCCGGAAATTGGCAAGGCCGATACTAGGAGTTCGATCTACTGATTCCACTGGAAGATGAGATCTAGATAGTTTAAAATCAGAAGTAGTAAGATGAGATTGGGATCATGAAAGTATATAAACTTCGGATTGATATATAACTACACCGTTTCGGATAAAATTCCCTCCCTGGATTGAAGAACATTTACATTTCGGAATCGAAATCGAAATCAACTGAAATTATAATAATACATCAATAATACTAATCAAGAAGACATTAAGCCTAAAATTAGAATGAAATATGTATGAAAAGAACTTGTCCCTTATTAGACAACTATTATGACTACTCGCAGCATTCTGGACCACTGAGATCTGAAATTCTAAAGCTAATGCACAACGGCTAATATGACTTCCCCTCCCTCCAAAGTCCAATCTATAGGGTCAGGTCGGGATTCGAGTCATCAAGAAGTAAATAACAAACTATTATTAATCCTAAGTTTTTTACCGCTTCCAGAAAAAGAAAAAGAAAACTATCCCTGTACCTCACTGGTACAAGGGGCGCCTGTAACACAACCACCATTCCATATCTCCATGAACGCTCGAACAATAACTCCGTGGAACTGAGGCGAATTCAGCTCCAGAAAACACCGCAGAAGCTGCTGAAGATCCTCTCCAGAGTAAATTTCCTTTTCAAAAATCATCTGAAGCATGGAATGCCGAAAATCTTGATAAGGGTCCTCCGAATCCTTCTCCATTGCAAAGCTGTCGCAGAATTTGGAACAAGGGCTAACCATGTTGGCATGATCAACAAGAGTCTCAGGGCAGGACAGGTAACACTCTTCATCGTCGTTGATGGACTCCTCGACTGGTGTTGTGGTGCATTGGGTCGGTTTCGGAGGAAGTGGCTTCGGCTCAACAATATTGTCTGCAGATTTTGGACCACATCCACAACCTAGTTCCCTCAAGATGTTCTTGAGCTTCCATTTCTTTCTGCCTTGAGTTGGAGGCATTGATTATTAAACAAGCATATACTATGTTATGTGTGTATGTAAGTTGTGAGTTATGTGGTCATGGTCTAAAGAAGTGAGATGTTGTTTAGTATAGCAAATATCTTGGTAAGACTTCACAGGTTTGGCATGGGAAAACTACTTTTAGAATTGCTAGTTTTGAGTTTTTTATTCACTCTTACTTACAACTTGGAGTTGGTGATGACAGAAACTGGCAGACCATACTCTAATATATACCTTCTTTTTTCTTTTCCTTTTTACTGATCCTACTCCAAAACCGTATAATTATAATATACTGATCTTACTCCAAAACCGTATAATTATAATATACTGATCTTACTCCAAAACCGTATAATTATAATATACTCATACGACCTTGTAACTCTAATGTAAACAACATTATGTCTCTGTCAGTTCGAACCCCCAACTTCTCATTTACTACTCCGACATTCTTACCACTTGGCTACCCTTATAATTCACATACTCTATATATACTATAGAACATGGGTAGTTATGTGATACCGCAAGTAAGTGTACTATATATGTTTTGTACCGTATACGTATTTAACCAGTAGTCACTCCGTCATGCTAAATTATTTATATATATGAAGTTCTTAAGCTCTGTTCAATACAACTTAATTTCAGTCGTGTTCAGTTTAATTTAGTTCAGCTCAATTCAGTTCAGATAATTTCAGATGAATGAGTTGAACATAGTCTTACTGGATTGAGCTTTGGGAAGAAGTAAAATGGTGAGAGTAATTATGGAGAATATTTAGTGGCACGTGAAATGTAGGTGCAAGTGGTGAGTGAACAAATGATTAATAGGAGGGGAGGAGCCTTGTATTTGAGGGAGTGGTGATGATTGTAGTTCATGCACGCTCCAATACGGAGGGATCATTTTGCAACCAACACCACTTTCTCTTTGCACTACAACTCTGCAAGTGATCATCATGATGTTATTAAGTTTAAACATAGTTTAAACTGATAACGAATCACAGCTCAATTATTGAGTTATAATACGCTTCAATTTCAATTAATAAGTCGGGAGTTCGAGTCACCCATTTACCGTTTTTTTTTAAAAAAACAATAGTTTAAACTACTCGTTCCGTCCAACAAACCTTTTTACCCACCTTCTATGAGTAATACTTTATGATACGGAGAGAGCATTTGGTTGTTTTAACACAGTGTAATGTCCCATCATCCATACATTATATGAATAGAGGTATGGCATTGATGTGAAATGATATTCGAAACAGTTCATTAATTTGATACATTGCAGTCATCCATCCTAAATTCAGTTTGTTAACTTCAGTTCAATTCCATTCACTTAAGTTCAAATAAGTCCAGGTCCATTCAGTTCAAGTTTGCATAATTGAAATTTATACTTAAAATAAATTATGTTCAGTTCACTTCAGTCTACAGATTAATTAAGTTCAGATCATGAATGTTCAGGCAGGCGAACTGAACAGTGTCATAGTCTTAAAGGCTGATGAAAACTTACCACTCTGGGCATCAGGCAAACATGTCTTGAATTATAGCAGAAAGCTGGTTCACCACTCCAGGATTTTCTCTAGGCTGTTCTTTCACATGTAGAGTAACTGAAGCTTCATCAACATCAATTAAATTATCCAAATCATGTACAGACATGAAATACACATAAGTACATCACAGCACAGGGAGACCTAAACATGGTTAGCTTCTATAATACAAAAGAGCTGCTACTATTAATCTTTAGATGCACAGCTAACAAGAGATTCAGAACCTAAATACTTACGTCCACTACTCGTTCGTTCCTAATAATTATAATAGATACGTAATTATAATACATAGAACCCTCAAAACAAAACCTGTACAATGAGCTCCATCACCTTCTTATGACGTGTACAGTACTTGAAACTAATCCAAAACTGCCTTCTAATGCACTGGATGGATTTTATAAACAGGCAATGAAATGTCTTTGATTGAATCACTGCTGTAGTGAGTCTACTCAACTAACTGGGCTCTTCGCTGTAGGAGATGTTGCAGTTGTAGATTGGGGCGGAGTCTGTGCTCTTGGAGTGCTAACACTAGGCAGAGGACTATCTTCGTGTAGTGTGCCCAAGCTGTTCCAGTCGATTGTAGCTATGGTTTTGTAGTCATGGAATGTAACCAACTTCAGAAAAGATTCCCATGCAAAATGTAAGTAAAACTATGAAACAGTAGTTGTATTTCTCAACAATCCCTGCAGGTAAATGATCTTATCTGGTGTAGGCATCTAAAACTGCACGAATACTACCTGTGTTATACTGCATAATAACTTGCATAAAATTCCAGTGTTACTTCCACAAATATGTTTAACACTCTAAATAAAAGCACATTACTTTTAGATTATGGTGGGGAAAAGGGGTAGGTGCAGAGTTGAAAAATAACATGGAATGTGACACAAGTTGCATACTGCACAGGAGAGTTTCGTAAGTACAGCACATACCCACAAAACTTAAGGCACTATCTATATGACTAGCGGTGGATCTTCCAAAGGATACATTGTGTTGTCCACATATCTGTTATGCTCACATCCGCATCAGACAACAGCCAGTAATCAGCATCATTCTGCATGTGCAGAAAAGTAGTGTTAGGTTTACTAAAGGTCTAACACAGTCGGAATAGTGGTGTGTAAAATGAAAATAAAGTAAACAAGAAGTTTACTAAATGGATGGCAAGCAATATTTCCCTGTTCAAAACATACTAATTATTGACAAGCAATGTTGGCTTTTCTCAAACTGCTTGACGGTTCAAGAAGAAAATATTACTCTCACAGAATAAAAGGCTTCAGATGATTGCAAAATTATAAATTCAAAGGAATAATTAGCTATTCTACATTTATGATTGTGATTACTATATATGATCCGCATGTTCATGCATTAACTAAAGAAAGATTTTCCAGTCAAGACATGGTGACTTACACCCACATCCGGTACGATTTTCATGATCCCACCAACAAAATCCTGTGATGTACTCGCCTCCGGGAACATTGTTTGAGCTTCTATCCCCTCCATGAAAGATTCACCTCCTCCAACATCCTCGACTGGGGTTGGTGCGGAAGCAATCTCGTTTGCTGTTGATGACTCCGGAATGCTAACTTGCTCTTCAGGAGCATTCATCTCCTCAAATTGACTGCGGTAAACAATGATCACAAATTATAGTGAATTTGAAAAGAAGAAAAAACTATGTATACAGCAGATACAGAGTAACTCCAGTTTTGAGGCTCTCCAAGAAGAGAGAGGAAGCGGGAACACACCTAACGAGGTAAACATCTATTGGTCCCATGGTGCTACGAAGAACGATTCTGTATCTTCTTTGCGGATAATCTACAGCCTGTACAAGAAATGCGCCATAAAGTTGCAACAAGTAATTCCATCAGTACACGTATGCAGTAACTCCAAGAGCAACTAAAAGGAAAGATTGTATGTGTAGGTTATCCACCACAAATTACCTCATCAGGATCTGGAACTTCTAAAGTCGTCCCATGTGGAGCTTTAACTGCTATTAGTGTTTCATTCTGTTGGGAGGAGAAGGAAAAGAAAAGAATGTGCTCAGGAATGACCCAACTGATAAAGACATAGGGTTAAATCAACAAGAGATCAATACCTGGAAGGAAGGCAAAGTTTTAATGTCCTCTTCAGTGACAAAAAGCCACCTGACACCGGGATTTAAGAAAAACATTAAGATTTGGAAGAGAAAACAAAATTGAGACGATAACTGAAACTTAGCTTATTTAAGAGATAAAATAAAAGATTACCTTTGATTGTTTTCATCCTCACTGAGCACTCTCAACTTTTCCTGCATTTCACTGGAATAATAAAGCATATTATGGAATCGCACATATCAGTGGATAGCAGAAGCGTTATTGTCAAACTGAAGCTTTGAAGACTATTTACCGTATCCGCTCGTCTAAACTGTGTTCCTCCAAGTGCAAGTTGTCCACTTCCTCCTGAAGAAATAAGAAGAGAGCACATGAAGACTTGAAAGTAACTCTCAGTTCTGCTCTGATTCATTTACATTTACGAAAGTATTTCACACAATAAGAATGTAGCAATTAAACTGTAAGTTTTCCTTCGTATTACAAAATAGATTATACAAAGTAGTTCAATGCAACTCTCGGAGTGCAATTTTAAACCTAGTAAGCCACAACGAATGGCATAAACCAGAGTGAAGTACTCTTTCCAAGCTATGTAACAATACAAAAAAGGGCCAATATT
>JAYMSL010001319.1:0-17709 GCA_036897195.1 Plantago coronopus
CGACTTTATCCGTCGCTATTTTCGAGCGATTCGTCGCTATTTAGCGACCGATAAAGTCGTCACTATTTGCGTCACTATTTTCCTGTTTTCTTGTAGTGACATGAACAAACGTGGCTAATTGAGAGCAACACACATAAACAGTAGAGAACAAAACTCAGTTTCAGCTTGTCGTCAATATTCAAAATTCAAACGCCCGGCGCCGTTGAGGTGAAAATTAGCCAATGTCGACGGCGAGTACTGGGACAAACGGTGCACTGGTCGCTGCTCATAGCCATTCTGGGGTTGTGCTAGTTCTTAGCATCAATGGCCGTCCTTTCCCTGTACAGGCTAAATCAATTAGCTCAATTGATTCTCTTCTTCAAGCTGCAGTTGGTAAGTGCCCTGAAATTCACGACTTGCAGCTATTCTTCTCGTATGATGTTGGTACTTTTTCCAATTGTGCGTTGAAATCAAACGATGATTTTGAAACTATGTTAGTTTTTTGCTGCTATGTTCCACCCACCTGTAGTCAATATCTCAGTCACTACAGTTAGGGACTTGTTTGGGGATGATTATGTGGGTAATATAGGGAAATCAATGGGGATTGATGAAAATGGAGAGAGCCCGGTGACACCCAAACCTTCTAGGACACTTAGTGGTTTTTTCAGAAACTCCAAATATGCATCAAGACCTCATATCTCTAAGGTTAGGGCAACAAGTAGTGAAATGAAAGCAATTCTAATCAAACCACACCAATTCCTATAGCATGTGATGAATCATCAAATAGTACTAGTGTTAGGAAGAGGGATAGGTCAATCTCACAGGCATCTTCTCATAGTAACCGGAATAGATCGACAGAACATGGTTGTCCAGCCCAGTTAGGACAAGACCTTAACCTCAGTCCTGGATGTGATGTTGGGACAACTTTCGAGCCCACAGATTCTTTTTCTTGCGCACGTCCTGAATTGTTACTCCCCCAATCTTTTAGTTATACAATAAGTAGACATTCAATGAGAATTGGGAAGTGGTTAGGGCTCTCCTGAAAAACCGAAAACCGCACCGAAAATCGATAAACCGCACCGAAACCGGTCCGATCCCCGAATTTTCGGGTCGGAGTTCGGTTTGGCATTTTTAAGGATTTCGGGTCGGTTCGGGTTACAACCCGCGGGTTTCGGGTTGAACCGAACCAACCCGAATAATTTTTTTAAAAAAAATAAATATAGTAATTTGGGAGAAAACGCTATTAGTTTTTCAAACTCGTGTCTTTTACTCTTCTTATCTTCTAGTCTCCTTCAGTCTTCTAGTCTTCTTCACGAGTTCACAAAACAATTCATGTTCATATTGTGATTTTGGAGTTTTTGATGTGTCATTGAACACTTGAACTTGTGATGTTTAGCATTTTATTTAGTTTAAATTTGATCTTTAAATGGAATGGATTATAATCTATTTTGAGTTTAGTTTAACATATAAATTCATGTCCAAATTGTCATTTTTGGAGGTTTTTTTTAAAAAAAGTTTTTAGATGTTCGGTTTTTCGGGTTGAACCGAACCCGAACCGAATCCGATCGGGTTAACCCGAACCCAAACCGAAATTTCGGGGCGGTTTTCGGTTTCACTAAATTTCAACCCGAAATTTCGGGTCGGTTCGGATCGGGTCAACCGAATGCACACCCCTAGACACATCAGCAAAAAACAATTCCATGTCATCGGCAGGTTTGACTTTTGGGTGGATTTGTAATTGTTTCAAATTCACGTTGTAAATATTGGATGAATTTGTAATTGTTCAAAAAGCAGGTACTAAAGTGACAAGTGCCCAAATAGTAGGGATGGTATATGTAATTTTCTCTAAGTCATATATATGAACTGAGTGCCATTTAGTGAGTGACTGTAAAATTACAAGAAAAGGGGGAATCGATGACGCAATAGCTAAGAGCAGCGGGGTCGCTATAAAATGACTGGAAATGCATATCCTAGGGCGTGGGGTGAATGGAGAAGAAGAAGAGACATTTTTTTTTATTTCTTTAGATAAAACATTAAGTATCTAATTTATATTATGATGTTCTTGATTTTTAAAAACTTAGTTTACATTTTTCTAGATTCTTAAGGTAAGATTAATTCTCATCGCGACATGTGTCCTTGGAATAAAATTTTACTTATCTTTTTTATCAAAATACGAGTCAAATACGTATATGAGGTATTCTGACGGTCACATCATCGATTTAGCCGGAAAATTGACCGGAGTATCAAAATTGGCTGGGATGTTGAACTCAAGTACCGAAATTGGACACTACCACTCTCGAGTACCAACATGACACTGTCTCACTCTAGAGTACCAAAAATAAATTTTACCCGTTACTAAAAGGTCAGAGCCTAGTCGGATTCGATCTGTCCCCACCCACCACCTTTCATTAATTTTATAATTTTCATTCAATTTAGTATCCAATTTGATTTACGCCTAACAAACCAGGCGTGCTTCGACCAAGCAACTCTTAATTGAATTTGTTCTGATTCAAATCGCTTTGTATCTAATTTACGAATGTGTGTGGATTGGACTACAATTTGCCAGACCGAAGTTAGGGTACATAGTGACGCGTACATCCCTATAAAATTTTATTTAAAGGAAATTGTTAATATTTTGTAGTTTTTTCATCCTAATTCCGAAAGTAGACCCATATGCATATAGTAAGTTGCACTTCCGAACTTCACATCATTGGCGGGCAGAGGCAACCGTCTCCTGAATTTCGACAAAATTAATTGGCAAACCATCATTTTCGCCCCTAAACTTAATTGGCTTAATTTCATTGCACTACAGCCTCAAGCCCAGCAAGTGATTAAGGCGCCTGTTTTTTTTTTCTTTTTCCATTACGCTGCAGTACAATTGGGCCTAAATACAATTATCTGGTATTTAAGCCCAATCGTTATTTTTTCGTACATAAAAATAGTGGTCGCGTTTTTGGTGAATCTTAATCAGCTGAGTGGCTTGACATTGTACTGCAAACCGACCAACCCTAATTGGTTTAATTTCATGGCACTACAGCCTCAAGCCCACCAAGTTATTAAGGAACCAACTTAATTCCTGCCCCTGGGTAGGGCTCCCAAGATTAGGAAGATATATATAAGAAAGTTCTTTTCTTGATTCCTGTTGTGCATAAAGGAATAGAAAGATTAAGCACCCAACCTATATCAAGGAAGGGAATAACTTTAGCTAGGCCTTTTGGACTTTTTTACACCACAAAATTCTCAATCACCGAAAGAAACAATACAAATGCACTGGCTTCAACAAGACAACAGCATAAAGTCTCAAACCTGGGACATAGACACAACATTCATCATCAACCATTTATTCTTTGTATCATCATCCTCATCAAAGCAAGTTCAGTTTCTACTAAGATTGAGTTTTAACAACCAATATACCAAAGAATCATGAACTGTTGCAGTGGCAAGAAGAAGTCGAAAACTCCATCAGTACTGCAAGAACAGCCACAGCAAGATGTAGCTTTTCCAGATAATACAACTGTGAAACATGATGTTGTGATTCGAATCCCGGGCTGCAAAGTCCATCTAATGGACCAAGGCGAAGCTATTGAGCTCGCAGAAGGAGATTTTGAGCTGTCTCGAATATCAGATGAAAATATATCTCTTGCTACTGCCATCAAAGTTGGTGATGAGCTCCAGTGGCCTTTGACAAAAGATGAGCCTGTTGTGAAGCTAAGTCCCTTGCAGTACCTGTTCTCTTTGCCAATGAAAGATGATAAGCCCTTGAGCTATGGAGTGACGTTTTCGGATAAGAGTGGAAAGAGTTTGAGCTTGCTGGATTCATTTCTTAAAGAAAATGCGTTGTTGATCAGTAGTAGTATGCAGAGTTCGTCTTCGAAAAGAAAAGTGAGTGTTATTAACTGGAAAGAGTTTGCACCAGCTGTCGATGATTATAACAGTGTTTTGGCTAAGGCGATTGCTGGAGGAACTGGTCAGATTGTTAAGGGGATCTTTAAGTGCAGCAATGCTTATGTTAATCAGGTAAAACTAAAACATTTTGAGTTCATTTTCAGGGAAACTGATAGATTTAGAGTACAGGAATTTTAAGTTGAAATGGTTGGGAATCACATCTATATGATCAAACAGGTGCAGAAAGGAGGGGAGAACATTCTGACTCGTGCATCCGAGGAGAAGAAATCAGCTCCAGTAAACGAATATAGTGGCTATAGCAACGGAGATTCTGTTAACAACAAGAAGAAAGCTGGTGTGATGAACAAAAGCCTGAAACGGTATCTAGTAATTTTATTAGTACTTCCAGTTTTCCGTTTTATCAATTGTGCCTAACTACTAGCAATGTGTGATGACAGTGCAAGAAAATTATCGAAAATGACAGAGAAAATGAGCAAGGCAATGCTGGATGTTGTTGGGGTAGCTAGTGGTGCAGTGATGAAACCCATGGTTCGATCAGAAACTGGAAAAAAGGTCCTGGCTATGGTTCCTGGTGAAGTCCTGGTGGCTTCACTTGATGCAGTTAGTAAGTTTTCTCAATTCTCATCATCTTCCAAAAAATTTTTGAAACATACAAGTTAAAATTGAGTTTTGAAAGTAAAACCTGACATGAATCGCACAAATGAAACGACAGACAAAATACTAGATGCAGCGGAAGCTGCTGAAAAGCAGGCCCTGACAGCCACTTCTGGTGCAGTTTCAAGGATGGTCTCTAACAAGTAAGTTAGTTTAACAAGCCATCTGGAATTGGCAAATTTTTTAGTATCAGTTTAACGTTCTACACTAGTGCACTACTGTAGATAACTTCCCTTTTGCACATTGCCATGTTCTATGAATCCAAATCAATCAAACAGAGAAGTTATTTATTACATCTGAGGGGGTAACATTACATATATAAGGTTGTGATAGGAGTGGTTGATTGGTTGATAGGTTTGGAGAGAGTGCTGGTGAGGCAACAGAAGACGCACTAGCAACAGCAGGGCATGTTGCAGGAACGGCCTGGAACGTGTTCAAGATACGCAAAGCCATCAATCCTGCTACATCCATGTCTAAGGGATCTATTCTCAAGAATGCAGCTAAATCTTATAAACCATAGTAGTAGCAGTACAAACAGCGTTGATTGTAGGGTTGATCACTTGATTGTGTTTGATAATGATTTGTAAGTTAAATTGAGGTTTATGCATCTCCAATCAAGGATTTCATATTCCTAATTGTATGTCAGATAGGAGCAACATTTTAATGAAAGAGTGCTCCTATATCAAATTGGATTTTCTAACTATTCTATTCACATGCATCAAATTGTATACGTTTATACTTTTTTTTAAAAAAAAAAGAAGAAAATTATCACACTTTTGTTATGAGGTTCTTAAGTTTACGAGTTTACGTACCTTCTAAAAACTGATTTGAAATCATTTAAAATCAAACGTATATAATTTTTTTGAATGAAAATAGTCAAAATAACTTTTTAATTAAAGTAGTTATCTCTTCTATTCTTTTTTTTCCTTTCCTTACTATCTCTTACTTAAGAGAGACCTACGATAGTATACAACAAAAATTAATTTTAATTAATTATCTTATTTTAACTTTAAAACATAGAATATTAAAATAATATACATACTAATATATTATGTATAATTTACTAAAGCATAAAAACGGAAGAATTCACGTTTCAATAATTTACAAATAAGGAAGGACTTTTCTGGTTACAGTATTGACTTTTGTATAAGTCCAATGTTTCTTAGCGATTTATACTAGTCGTAGTAGTCATAAAAGAAGGTAAAATGCGTTTTACCTTAAAAAGGTAAAAAGTAGAAAATTAGTTAGTCATGAAAGTACAAGGAGAAGCCCAAACTCCAACCGTCAAAATAGATGCTAGTTTAACTAACTACCGTTACGGACCAGTTGAGTTTACACGTACGTACAGTACTAGGCTGGCTAGGCTACTATTACTTTCCGTTTTCGGACACAACTCTGACTCACTCAATCTATATAACATAACCTTGTCTGTCACATCACAATGACGTAAATAACCTCACTCTAACAATTACAACACCACTTCCCCTCCGCCGCAACAAATTCAAGAATCAACACAAACAAGGATCAGATTCAATGGAGTTTTCTTCAACCTCCATTAACAACAACAGCATATACAAGCTCTCCAGAAGCATCAAACGAAGAGACAACACCCTCTATAACGCCCTCCGATCCATCTACCAGGACTCCATCTTCGTCGGAGAGATTTCTCTCCTCTGGCCGGACCTTCCCCTGCTTGCTAATCTCCGTTGTGGCTTGTGGTACTTTAAGAACTTTCACTCCAATTGCTACTTCAAATCCACTGATGGTCATACCAATAATCTGTCCTTCAATACATCTCGCCTCAATTTACATGTTGCTCTCCTTTCTGCAGAGGTACTTGGTTCGATTCAGTTCTGAATTTGTACCGGTTCTTGTTTACTTGTGATATGGTATGAGTTTGATTTTGGTTTGATTTGATGGAACAGAAAGGAGGGTGTATGATTGTGGATTCGACGAGGAAAGGGAAGAGGTTTCCTGATAGTATGTCCAAGACTATTCCTATTTGGACCTGTGTCCTCAATCGAGCCATACGGAATTACAGGGAACGAATGCTTCTTGTGAGTCGAAATCAATGTTCTTTCGCAGTTTTGATCATCATATAGTGTTTGGTATCAATTGAATCCGATATGTGAACAACTAGGAACATTAGGCCATTTAAAACTTTTATGACTAGTATGGTGATTGAGGTAATAAACACGGAAGTTTCTGTAGTTCGTATGTTTGTTTAGGATGTCACCGCCTATTCCAGACAATGTTTAGGATGTTGTGATACATTGTTAGGACTCAGGAAGAATTATTACTGTGTGGTGGATTTTTGCTGATATGAGAGCCTCCTTCAACAGGAATCAGGTAGCACGGGCGAGTTTGGCGATATTGGAGAAGACTTGTCTAATTGGGACTGTTCTTTACATCTTCCGCTCTGGGTTTCTAAGGCTGAGAGGATGATGATAGAAAAGCATTTGGATGATTGGACTGAGGACTTGGAGGCGTGTGGCGCTGATATAAGTTCTATTGCGTTATCTTTGAAGAAACCTCTGAGACCACTATGGATTTCACAAAGAAGTGTGATATGGTTGAATGAAGTGCCAGAGTATGATTCGTGGGATTTTACTCCTATCATACTAGTGAATGCGTCATCATCAAGTGGCAGTGTGCAACATCGGACTACATCTGAATTCAGTTGGAACTATATTCCTGGAGCTGGAGATGATGAGGAAAGTTGGTCTAGAGGCTTGTCGCCTGGTCTTTTCTGGGAACAAGCTTATGAAATCATAAGTTCGGGGCCAGATGTGTGTAATCAAATGATTGCGAACATTGTTGAGAAAGATAGGGTTGGTCGTGCACGAAGGGGTGAGCATGCTCCTCAAGTGTCTGTCAAACCTTCTAAGTGTACCGGAAGTGAAAGTAAGATTCCTGTAGAACGGTTACTAGATGTGGACAATGGAGCTACAATTGGTGCGGAAGAGTACAATAATGATCAGGGCATATCATCTTTGGGCTTGACCAACATTGCAGTTTGTAGAAGTGGTATACTAGGTAAACTCATACTCCGTCATCTTTCTAATGGAAAAGTCGCTGAAACATTGAAACTACTGTGTCTTTTCTTATTGTGATTCCCTTGAATGAAACCAACATTATATGAAATCATATCTTGCAGCTTCGGAAGTCCTAGGTGCCTACTCTGTATTAAACTGTGATCCGGGGTCATTTTCTGAGACATCGACGAATCCTGAAGGATATTTGCATTTGGCAATCCTGGTAAGATACTCATGAGAGATGCCCATCATGTTATTTTATTGTTGAAGTTACGTGGTCATGTAATTGACAAGTTTTTCTCTGATTCCTGTCTGGTTATTAACTTATGAACAGGATTCCAAGTTCGATCGTTATTCTTTGTTAAAGAATCTTCCATCAGCTGTAGAATTTGCCAAAACGCAATTGAGGATAGGGAAACGTCTTCTTGTTTGCTGCAGCAATGGTAAACTCTCTTCTCATGCAATTCGTCGTCTCATGAGTTCCATTTCTCTTAGCCTGCACCGTGAACTATGTTGTTGTGCATAGTTTTGGATTCCTCACTGCTGTTTTGATCCGGTTTGATCTTACTTCTGGTATTTTTGCAGGAGAGGATATTAGCATCTGCATTTGCTTGGCAATCTTGAGTTCATTTTATGATGAATCAGGTAATGTTTGATTCAGTAAATATGACAATGACACTACTTTGAAGTTTCTTAGTGTATCGAAGCTCTCTCATCGTGCTTCGTCATAAAACCTGCATATATTGTTCTAAAGTGTTGTCCAATCCTAAATATTTTGACAGGCCAATTTGTTGATGAGAAACATGACAGAGAGATAGCGATCACGAAGGTGGAATTGCGAAAGCGATTAGTTTTTATCTGTAAATTTGTTGTCAACGCTCGGCCATCAAGAGGAAATGTGAGACAAGTGTTTAATTACCTGAATGAGGGATCAAAGAATCTGTGTACACTAATTCAAGATTGAAGCTATTCTCCTATCTACATCAGAAATGCACCAGGCCTCAACAATTGCCAACAGAGATTGGTTGAAACTCAATCTGGAAAATGAGGATATGAAAGGAAAAATATTACCCGCAGTACAGTGGAGATGGGTGTTTGCAGCTGCAATTTGGACGATTTGGCGTTCGAGAAATGAGTGGATCTTCGAAGGCCAGAGCTTCTCTATGCAAAGAATCTGTGTACACTAATTCACATTATGGAGCTTGCTTTGGACCTGAAACATGCCTTTAGAAGACACACCAAGCTGAAAGAAAAATGGAGTAAACCAAAGCGCGGATACAAGAAATTAAATGTAGATGCGAGTGTGGACACCCACAAAAACCTTTGCCATATCACATATGGCCATATGGGAGGATTGCTCAG
Source organism: Plantago coronopus (assembly GCA_036897195.1). Classification (NCBI taxonomy): domain Eukaryota; kingdom Viridiplantae; phylum Streptophyta; class Magnoliopsida; order Lamiales; family Plantaginaceae; genus Plantago; species Plantago coronopus. Next base: position 8,937 of record JAYMSL010001319.1, read on the forward strand.
GGACGAGATGGGTAACTGGATTGGGGGCTTTTCATCAGCCATACCTTTCTCCTCCGTCAATGGGGCGGAGCTACTCGCTCTTGAAAAGAGGCTGGAGCTTGCTTGGCACCGACGAACCCCATACTTGCAAGTGGAAATGGAACGGCGAGGGAGACATCCCACCAGAGCTTGCTACCGGAATTCAAAGGTGCAGGAACCTTCTCCACAAGCCTTGGACGGCTACACTAAGCTGGATCCCGAGATCGGCTAATGAAGCAGCGGAAGAGCTATCAAGGCCGTTGCCAGACGGAGCTGCCGGTTTCTTCAGTGAAGATGAAATCCCAGCTGCTGTTACCCCCTATTCTGTTTAGGAAAATGATGTAATTTTGTGCTCTTAAGTACATTATCCACTTTACAAAAAAAAAAAAACTATATGTTTCCATATATATTTCCATTTTATAAGATGATAGTATGTGATTGCCAGTTGTGGAATTTGAGAAGGATTCAAGAGTGCTAAAAGATGTGGAGCTGGAACATGGAGCCGGCTGATTGATCTGAAAACCTAACCATTTATTTCCACCAACAGAAACCGTGCAAACCTTATAACAGCAACACTATGCCTGTACTGTACACACTATAGACAAAATTCTGATCAATACAAATTTTCTATCTAAGCATGTGGTAAGACAACAAATACAAAAACGAGGACTAACAAACAACTTGCGGAATGAACTTATGGGATGGATAACTGAAGGGATGAATACAAAACCCGAACTTATGGCAATCGTTTTCTTCACATCAAATCTCAAAATGCTGAATCCAGTGCAGCTTTTAACCCAGATCGGAGGCGAAAAACTGCTTTTGCAGGTCATAACTTATGATTGATGAGGTAGCTCCTTGTGATGAAATCATGGGGTGCTTTGTCATTTCAGGTCTTCTTCGGCAAGTCATAGTTTTTCTTCAGAAAATTTGATGCTGCTTTGTCATTCCGACAACACAAAACCCGTAAGATTGTGTTGGGGTCAGTAGGACTCCAGTAACCTGTTATTGGTGGCAATGGGAGTTTTGATCTTAAATGGCCTCCATGACCATGACCATGGCCATGACTGTCTGGACTGGCTCGTTTCAACTGCTCAATAAGGCTCTCCGTATCAGATTCGAGGAGGGGAAGAATACCTTTGATTGTACTTGAATTCTTATCAATCATATCTTCTGGCAAACCATCGCCATTTGACCAGAATAAATCCGACAGAGACTTAAAATCCTCCTTTACCGTAGCGACATCTTGTAAGGTAAAGGCTCGGGAAGGTAACCCACCAATCAAAACCAACAACAAACCTTCAAAAGAAGCTCTCATTACGTTGGTTATTACACGTGTTCGAACCCTGTCATGAACTGTCACAGAGATTAATTCTAAGTTCTGCTCCAGTTCTTGGAGGAAAGGTTCAATCCTGGATGAAGAAACATCTCCCATGTACAGGTAGTCCCAAAGAACATGATTAAGATCGTGAAACACCACTCTGTAAGCCGTTGCTTCAGAGAGTTCATGGATCCCTTCCAAGCACAATGCTATTGAGGTACCGAATTTTCCCTCTGCAACATTTTCATCATGCACAAATCCAGAATCCCTCAAATTGGACATTGTCCGTTTCTCTATAACCTCCAATTCTTTCCGGATAGCATAGAAAGTATTAATGCGAAAGCATAATTTTGGTACGCTAAACATGTCTTCTCCATTTCTGCTGAGCATAGATTTCTTCCCTGCACCTGCAAGCGACCTGTCTTTTCTCTTAAAGGCTCCGAATTTTGATCCTGCGGTGCATCGGGTCAGCGGAGGCAGTGCCGGGATGTATGAGGCTCGAGATCCTGATTATGGATAGGAACTAATTAATATTGTCAGAACTAAATATTGCAGTGGACAATTACAAGTCTCTTTAACAGAAAAGTTTACCGCAGTCAGATTTTGCCTTTGTGATGTAATTCTGAAGGTATTTATCTAAACCTCCCATTAACTCAGGGAGCAAAGCAGGATGTAATGGTATTGGCAGCAAAAGAAATGCTTCCAAAGTTTCGTCTATGATACGTAGAACCTCCACAGCGGAAGGTGCAACTCGCCCTTTATTTACTTCAGGATTCCAGACCTGTAAGATACTTTTTAAATCAAACACATGGTGGACCAAGTTATGCAGAAACAAGAAGATACTACTTTACTTGAACTAAAGACAACTGAACAGAACAAGATCACACATGATTGGAACATCTTTCCTCACAAAAGTTTTAACTATTTTTCAGATTTGCATATTGTTCCATAACTCAAACTTGCTTCTTCTATATAATAGCAAACGAATCAATGAATAATCATCTGCAGACTAAAACAGCGGGCTATACCAATTAATGCTATACATCTGTATGTATCTTCACTCATGTGCACAGACATGCATAATGATATACATACATCCTTTGCACAACCACAACATGTTAGCATACTTCAACCTGCTCAGGCTGATGCAGAATATGTTTGCAACATATTTATTCGTGAAAGAAAGTTATATTCAGAACAAAAACAGCATCTTGTGCATTTGAAGTTGTCCAAAATTTCAAATAGATTCAAACATCAGTTATACATCTGAAGCCACAACATATAAAAGAGGAGAAAGAAACTTTTCAGTGAGTACCTCTTGCCGCAAACTTCTCTCAACCCATTCCCCAAAATGATCAACTCGTGTCTGTATCCACGACTTCACCAAGTTGGCAATAACTGCCTCAGCTTCGTAAGGAGCCAACTCCTGGATGATTGACTTCCCACCATCTTCGCTGTCCACTGAATCAGCAACCGCCATTTCTACGAGATCCTTTTCAAGCTTTTCAGCTGCTAGCAAGACTTGTATAGCTTCAGGAGTTAATTCGGTTATCCCAGAAACAAATTGCTTAAGCTCATTTGCATAGCAGGCATGGAGAGTAGCAACTGCTACCCCAGTGGCAAGTGGATGCCATGTTTTCAGTACAGGACTATAAATTTCCTTCTCATTGAAAGCGAGGTCATGAATATTTTGAGCGAGGATGGAAAGGAGAGGAAGTGGACTTCGCTGATGTTTAGAAGATTTCCTGATTGAGATTATCTTCTCTTTTTCCTGTCTTCAAATGGAGCAAACAGACGTCTGAGTCATATTTACCCAAAGAAAAGCTTTAAAAGTTACATATGTATATGCTTGATGAACCCCATGTGGTTGAGGGACATATAAGAAAAATCCCTCAACACACACCTCAAGATTACAAGATGAAGACATACATGATCATGGATCAGAGAGGGGGGAGGAGGGATCACTATATTTACACACACTGATTTTTTTAAGAGACCGCTTAGCTACAAGGCGAATTAAGAAGTAAAGCATGGGCTTGAATGCAACTGTACAATCTGACTCCAATTCTGACGTTTTAAATTTGCAACAATTACTTTGAGCCTTTACAACAAATCATAAAAATGACATTCAGATTCTTTCTAGCATTAGAAATTTCATTTGAATCAATGACCAAAGCATGCACAGGGCAGCAGGGGTGAGGAATTGCTGACATATCAAAGTTGGAAACAAAGAAATGAAAGAACTTCAACTAATGGAACGTCATGGCATGATTATGTTTTACGAAAAAAGCTCTTTCTAAATACTTGCCTGGGAAAAAGCACTGCGCAATGACGACCTGATATAGGCATCTACCCTGGTGTGTGCCACGTCTGCATCTTTACTCTTCTTTTGGTACTCATGAGAACCATCTTCTACCAATATTTTGGCAGCTGACACCCCGAGTGATAAAACACTTTCCATCACATCAATATTACCCCTGTAGAAAGTATCATGGTACCGAAGAAGTTGTTTTTCCACCCAGTCCAATATGATGTCTAATGTTGAACTCAAGATCTTTGCATATGTTGGATCACATATTGTCTTCGCATCCTTCTTAACAACTGCCATCATTCGATCAGCAGCAAAAAGAAGTTCCTCTTCAATTTGGCTGGTGGTAATATATCGATGCAGTAGGACCCACGTAAAACAAAGATTATGAAGCATTTGATTTATCCCAAGAATTGCCCAAGTCTTCTCAATAAGTTCTAACACCTCATCCACTTCTTCTATAATGTAAGTTTCATCATTTACATCGAAACAGGCTTCTAATAATATCTGGTACAGATGAAGATTAAGTGGTACTCCATCTGCCCAATGGCATACCTCTGACACAGAACCATCAAATGATCTGAAAGCAAGCGAAGCCACAAGCTCACGAAGGTTTTGCATTACCTCACTATGATTCCCTGTCTCAATTGGTTTCTCTCTGGCTGCATGCAGAATCTCCCGGAGCTTCTCAGACTCCGTTCGTGACTTATCTAGTGGCAGGTGTGGGTGCACAAGAAGACCAACTTCCAAAACTTTCATAATTCTCTTCTGCCATGTACTATACTCCTGGTGACCAGTAAAGTCTAATGGCCTGAAGTGCTGCAATAGTTCTATAGGCAAAACCAGCGACTCAATACGTCTTCCAAGCTGTTATGAAATGCAAAACAATACATAAACACCTAGTCACTAACAACAACATGATATCAATAATCAATTATCAATCAAATTCACACCAGAACATCATAAATTCATCAATGAGCAAATTAACTGCTCCTTATGTCACCAATTTACCATTTAGAAATCGTTGACGGCAAAATGACAAACAATAAAAAGGTCCTCACCTGACCGGCAGCAACTCGGAGCAAACCACGACGGATCCTAGAATCGGTCTGCTCGGAAACCTTCATCTGCACTCTGATCAGCTCGCCAATACTCGAAAACCGCTTGGTCTCCCCCGAATCACAAACTTTCCCCTTCTTCTTGGTCATACCTAACGCCTTCTTCACCTTGCTGGAACCCGCAGACGATAAGGACCTCTGCATCGACATCGAGGGCGATCTAAACCTCTCCTTGGGTTTCGAATTGGATACATAAGTAAGCGGCCTGCCGGAGCCGGAGCTCCGGCATGCTCCGGTGAGGATCTCGTAAGCAGTTTCCCGTAGCTCCGACGGCGACAATTCAAATCCTAGGTCGCCGAAAGGGTTGTTCATGATGGATTGTTGATTGTGAATAGTGAATTTATTAGCATGGAAATGGAATCGAGTGGGTTGTGAGGGAGATTGGGAAATCTGAATTGGCAATTGCAGAGAGAAAAGTGGGGGTGTGGTGTTGTTACTTGACTTTTAAGGAATGAATAGATTCCAATATTATTATTTTTCCAGGTTCATAATCTTACATATACATCAGCATATGATATGTAGAAGGTTTGGACTATTATCCATTGTTTTCTGTGTGTATGATGACAAAGGTAGCCACCAGGTCACATCATCCCAATTGCTGTCAGGTCAACACGATCACAAAACCTACAAATTCTAAATTCAAATTTAATCAAACAATTAACGAAACGAAATGAGCTCAAACATTCATCTCTGAAACGAGTGATTATTTAATTTAAAATGATAAAGTAGGTGATTTCAATGAATATTGATTAGAAATTTTATGCAACATTTGAAATTATAATACAAGATGCATTGGAAGTGTAAGAATTGTCCTAAGGTGTGAGCTAGTCAATTTCAAGGAAGGAAGGGAAAGCCAACACTTGTTCTTGAAGCAACTGCTTCACATGATTCTTGGATATGGCATTCATTCTTTGATCTGTCCGGCAAAAACAATGACATAAATGTAGTCCAGCGTTCACCGGTGTTCGACGACCTCCTCAACGGCGTGGCGCCCAACGTGGAATTCGAGGTCAATGGTACTCAATATACCTTGCTGTATTACTTAACCGATGGCATCTACCCAAAATGGGCTACGTACATTTATGCCTGTTGTGCCTAATCTGGTGACCAGAAGAGATGCCAAGTTCAGTAAACTCCAAGAGTCATGCCGGAAAGATGTGGAACGTGCTTTCAGAGTTTTGCAATCAAGATTTGCTATTTTCAAGAATCCAGCCCTTGCACATTCAAGATCCATACTTGAGGCGATCATGAATTGTTGCATCACGCTTCACAACATGATAGTTGAGGATGAGCGCTTAAACTACGACAAACATATCGAAGACATGATCGCCGAGTTTGACCAGGATACTAGTAAGGTCGTTGATAGCGAATTCCTAAGTGGAATAAGGGTCAGAACAGTGCCTTCAACTATCAATTCGAGCACGGACTATATGAAGAATGAACGGGCCATGTACAGTTTAATTACGCATGATCACCTCAAGTCTGAATTGATTGAGCACATTTGGAGGCTTTGAGTTTCTACTTGTCTGTTTACTCTAAATTTAAGTCCTTTGTATTTTAATTTCATGCATGTGTGCCTCGTTTGTATCTTCAATTCCTATGTTGGTGTGTTTTCAAGTATCGTATGATTTGTTGTAATATATTCGTGATTTAAATAAATTCTAAACTTTGTTTCATCTCAAATTTTACATTTGGAGCCTTCATTTTTCATTTAAAGCCTTAAAAAAAAAGGATGACGTGGTACCTGAATTCGGCTCCCCAATGTGGGAGGCAAATCAAAACCGCGGTTTCGGAGCCGAATTCGGGAAAAACCCACGTTAGTGATGAGGATAGTCTAAGAAACATTCAAACTGGTGAGAACTTCTATATTCATTTGGTCTTTTATCCAGATAGATTGAATATTCTGGTGGTTGGGCATCTCTCTTAAAATATGGCTTAGCTATACCAGATGGTTTTCTTTTCCCCGTGAACTTATTTAATTTGTCATCAATTATTGGTTTTAAATCAAGAGCTTCACGCGTATGTGACAGGATGGATAATGATGAGAATTATATATATGAGAATAACTTTAAAACTTAATTAACTAGGGTGCATATATATTATTGTGAATTATTGATTTTTCAACAAGTTGATGTGGTTGGAGGAGTATAAGCTAATGCTTTATGTTCACATCGATGCAGACACTGTCAATGGTTTTTTTTAGATTAAGTTGATTCTTAAATTTATTTATTTTTTGTTTGGACGCTATATAATAAATAAAAATATTTTATAGCATTGTTTGTTTAACACCAATTATTTAAGTTAATCTACTACTAGGATAAAGTCAATGAAAAAATTGTATAATAACGGGACTACCTACCTACCACAATGTATATAGATTGGACACAAGTTTTCAACATTTGTATACCAAATTACCAATTCTATATTAGTACAAATAGGAAAAGGGATACTAAATCCCTCAATCTCTTGATAATACTAGTTATTATTATTATATAAATAAAGAGGATACAAGGATTCTGTTTTTAAAGGAACAATTTAGACATCCAGAGTTTGATTCAGAACGGACTAAGAACAAGAAATCCCCAGCAAACTTCCAACACTAGTAGTCTAGTACACAGCAGATAAGCTAAGCTAGAAAGTGCTAATAAGATATAAATTACATGCACAAACAGTGCTTAGAGCCGAATATTAACAAAAGAGGTTAAACTGTCAATACATTCCCCTTTAACTTATCTCGTACCACTTTATCCTAATACAAATAGTGCCACCATTTGTTTCAATGATCTTGTGAGTGTCCCCAGTCATAATCTTTGTTGAACCTGATAAAATGTGATGAGGAAGGTCTCCAACTGATAGATCTGCATGAATAACCAAGGAAGAATACACAGGCACGGTAAATGTAGACCTAGAGAGTGGGACAATAAAATCAGGACCTGTTGATGGTATAGAATCCTCTTGAGTATTCCTGAATAGGATCATCCGGTAATACTCTTTGTCGTAATGTGATGCATACTTGAAGGAATCATATTCTGCAACGACACTACCATGAACACCAACAGATTCTGTATTGAGTTTCACCGAAATATGAATGCAAGCCTCAAGCGCACTTTGAAATAGAGAACAATGAATCGCTGCAAATCCATGTATGCCTTGAAAAACGTAGCAAAGTTGCTTGTCGTTCCACTCATCAGACTCTATTGTTTCACCATCAAATCTTTTATAGCCTTTCACAGCAAAACGGCCTTCAAGATCCTTGATGTCCAGTTTCATCTCTAATTCAGCACCATCAGCATACCCTCGAGACCCATCTAGTATAGGAGTGGATTTAAAATGGTTTGATATCGTCAAGGCATCCTCCTCCCCTCTATTGAACATATAAACTTCTTTTTTTTTCCAACCATTACTTGAATAACTAATTGATCCATAAATTTTTGCAGATTCTAAGTTATCCAAGCCAATGACAATTGAAAATATCTCCAATCCAGGGGCTGGCCATGGGTTTACTTTATGAGGCCTGAGAGACCTGTTAAGCCATTCAAGCATAATTTCATTTATCGTCGTTCAAAACCCCATTACCAATCCTACTTTCAAATATCAAAATATTTAAATTGGAGAAGGCTAACATATGAATGGAGACAAATGATCATGGTAAGTACGTTCAGAACAAAAACAGCAGATTTTTTTTTCAAAACAGGCTGTTTATATAGAATTATCAAATACAAGATCATAAAATGCACATATCAACTTAAATATATTAACTTCGATATATACGAGCTACATACCATGTCAAGGATGGCGGCCTATCATGTAACGATTGCACAGGCAAAGTCTGCAAAGGCAAAGAAAACCACATTAGTTCCAAGGAGATATGAACGTAAAGTAAATAAGAGGCACATTCTCCTATACAGTTGAGGCGGCTGATATCGCTCTGCTGCTTCAGAGGTGTGCATATTTTTTCTGTTATTGTATTGCTTCTGTCCATTTTCTATCCTATACTGTTGTTCATTT
>JAYMSL010001320.1:0-17709 GCA_036897195.1 Plantago coronopus
GAGTAATGAGCTGGTTTTACCGGGTTTCCGCCCAATTACAAGCCTACTTGACACTAGATCAATAATTCTAGCAAAAGGCTATAAAAATCTTGTTATTGCATCTACCCTAGCCCATTATTCAGGGGACGAACACCAAATATAATGCACATAAAAAAGGTTGTGCTGACTGAAAGTTGTCTTATATGGAAAAACATTATCAAGCATATAGATAAGAGAGTTCCACCTAGTGTTAAAATCTTGTTTCAATTTTCTTCTTACCGGTAACTCCAACCGCTCCACACACTCGACAAACTTTTAGTTTGAGATGCACTTAGATACTTGATAGACTCCCTTATTTTCTAAATTGCGGGCTCAATTACTTTCAATCCAAAATTCAGAATAATATTTAACACGTGATCGCCATATCGTACATGCAAGAAATCACCACCACAAACAATATAATTATTGGACTAAAAAAACGTCGAGTGTTGACGGAGTAGGGATCATACGCAATGGACCATCAGAACTAAGAAGAGACGGTTGCTTTTCCCGACGAACACCGTCTCCACGACCCGCTCTACTCTGATGTGCTTGTCTACGACTTGATTGTGAGATGTTCCTATCTTTAAAACGCCCGAAGTCATCTATCTAATTAAAGAGAAAGAAACGTTAGAATTATGGGTTATATTCAATATATTTTAAAGTAAATTGTTTACATATGATCAACATTCCTAATCATTATACGTTCTCGATATTTTAATCACAAGCATGCATACTTAAACCATCAACATTCGTAACATACTTAATCATTATTATCAACATTCATAATCATCATATTCTCACATCCTAATTAATCACAAGCATACATACTTAAACCATCAACATTCTTAATCACAATATATATACTTGTCAACTAACAAACTTGCAATTAGTCTCGACATAATACGTTCACAATATAACTCAGCAATAATAAGACAACCACACACTATACAAAAACACAAAAAATTGTAGCATAATTCAACAACAAACTACAATTGATCACTATTACATAATGAAAAATAACAAACTTTCAATCCTACTTATATCATCAACATTACTAATGAAAAGCATGCATACTCCCCAATAAACAAACCAACATTTTTAATAATTCAATATAGTAGTTCATATTTTTAAATAATCTTTTTTATTTAAAAAAATACAGAGCGGGCGGTCCGACCAGCTCTGTTCGGGACGGGCAGTCTGGACGGACCAGGGAGGTCCGACCGGACCGCCCAGATCTGGGAAGTCGCCCTGATTCGAAGAGCTTCGAATCTGGGCACACTCGCCCAGATTCGAGTTGCAGATCTGGGCGGACTCCGCCCAGATTCGAGCAATCCTGGCGCCGGAATTGTCGCCGGTCACGGACCGGTAATGTAAATGAACTGAAAAAGGAAAGGGAGAAGGAGAAGAAAACTAACCTTTTGATGTTGAAATGAGTAGTAGTTAGGAAAGAAGATGAATTGTTGAAGTTGTGAATAATTATTTTAGGTTTTTTGTTAAATTGTAAAGTAGAGGACCTTTTGCAATTTACCTAATATTGCAAATTTTTTGTTCTGCAAATATCAATATGAGTTTTGTACATAACAAGACCCTATAAAAAACAATATCGATATAATTTTATCCCAACAATGGAATCGAGAGGATCATGAAATGGACGAAATCAGTTGAAAATGCATAATATTGATAATCTAAATGACAATACAATGTTCTTTAAAATCAAAAGGTCGATTCCTCGATAATATGCAAAACATTGTATTATATGCTACATGGTTCAATAATTGATAGTATGGAAAGATATGTAAATGAATGAAGACAAAAAGGGATTTTAAAGTGAAAAAACCGAAATATTATCGACGGGTCGTGCAAGCGAAATTATAAGAAAGTTTAAATTCTGACGAATTGTGGTTTGCTAATGTTGGCTAACCACGTGGGCTGGACGAAGTATCAAAAGTGCATTTTCCCTTAACTTTAAGGTCTTTATACTTATACGTGTGGGCGCTGATTTGAGACCAATTGGGTTGTATGAGAGAGTTATGGCCAAAATGCAAATACCGCTTCAATCGTAGTTCCACTTTTGCATTACATGCCTTGCTTAAGTGATTCTAAAATCTTCGTCTTGACCTTAAATTGCTTCCCGTTGTTTCCTCATTCAAGCTATTCTCACCATGAAGAATATGCGTTACGTCTAAACGGTTATCACCTATCCAAAACGTCCACAAACGGACCCAAAAGTAATCATTTTAATTCAAAAGCGCAGTTATAAAAGATCATTTAACGAAATTCTGATGGGTCATTTTCTTCGGGATTTTTGGTGATTTATTGGTTTTTTAGATGACCCGAGAACGTGGATGGGGTTATAAGAGGATTCACGAATTGGAAATATAGTGTGAATTCGATCCCCTATTTTCTTACCGTAATAGAAAACGTTTTTTCCAAGACTCGATAAAGGAAATAATTTTATGAAATTGACTAACCTCTCAATTTTTCGGTTTTTCGAGAAAAATATGAATGAATTTTCTAAAATTGATACTTGTTCATGGATATTCTTATTTATATTTAGCAAAAAAAAAAAAAAAAAAAGAAAGTAAAAAGGTTATTCCAAAGAAATAAAATGCGCCTAATTTATCAGGATCCACGACGATCTCAAACTCTCCTCACGCACGAATAAGCGAGAAAACTGTTTCACAGTCTTCAGTAACCCAACCTCTTTTTCATCTCTAGGGTTTTCCTTCATCCTTTTCCCTTTCGAATTCGCGTCATCCCCTTTATTGCCTGCATTTATCTACCAATTTTATCTGTTCGCTGTCTAATGATTCCTCATCTCGAGTTATTTTTCCTGAAATCTCACAGTTAGCATTTGGAATTCATTATGGGCTCGCACCAGGAAAACGACGTCACCGTACAAGCTGACGTGGCTGCCGCTTCCACTACAGGCGGCGACGGGAATGAGGAGTTTAGGGTTTCGTTTGCAGAAACCGAGAGATCAGATTCCGAGGCAATGGTTGTTGATTCAGCTGCCGTTTCTAAGGCTGATGGAGAGGTAAATTTAGCTACTTCTTCTAGTAATAGGAAAAAGAGCAAGCCTAGGGTGAATGGTAATAAGTCTCAGCTTAAGAAGTCCAAAAAAGCAATTGAGGCGGATTATGATTCGGTTTTATCGGCCTTTGATGATTATGCTTCCGAGAAAGGGAAGGGTGAGAGTGATGGAAGTGTTGGATATGGGTACGAGGTTGGGGATATGGTTTGGGGGAAAGTGAAATCACATCCTTGGTGGCCAGGTCATATATACAATGAGGCGTTTGCGTCTGCCTCTGTTAGGAGAAGCAAGCGAGAAGGTCATGTTTTGGTAGCATTTTTTGGAGACAGTAGCTATGGGTGGTTTGACCCTGCAGAATTGATTCCGTTCGAGGAAAACTTTAACGACAAGTCGAGGCAAACTGCTTCGCGCGGATTTCCACATGCAGTGGAAGAAGCAGTTGATGAGCTGTCCAGGAGAAGGAGTGTGGGACTGGCCTGCCGCTGTAGAGACAAGTTCAATTTTTGGCCTGATGATGTTGAAGGCTATTTAGTTGTTAATGCTGGGGAATATGAACCAGGGTCGTACACTTCCAGGCAGATAAGGGAAGCACGCGACAGTTTTCAGCCGAGGGAGATGTTGTCTTTTATCCAGCAATTGGCATTGGCGCCAATGGATGAACATCATGCGTCCATAGAGTTTCTGAAGAATAAGGCAACTGTTCTGGCATGTAGGAAGGCCTTATATGAAGAGTTCGACGAGACATATGCTCAGGCTTTCGGAAGCGCAGCAGTGCGCCCTCCTCGCCCCACGGCACCTGCCACTGTGGATCCAATCAAGGGTATTGACATTTACTTGTGTTAATTTACATTTTTTCTTTCCGCATTTGATGGTAAACGTTCTGCTCCTCCAATGTTGAGTCATTCTGCGAAGCTTGCTCTTATTGCAGCATGAGAATCAGAATGTCAGTTTCTTGGAACTTAAGAATGCTAACTGGGAGGGAAGATTATGTAATTTGAAACAATGAACAACTATTCAGTTTCAAGTATCATTAATGGTTGAATAAGCTGGTGCATGATAACTAGATTAGATGCCTGCTTTAAATGAATGAGCTACACATAGATCAGGTTGGACTCGCAAGTGCTGGATAGTATATTTATCTTGCGCCCTTCTGACTGGACGTCTTCTTTCTGCTACCACGATGAAGCTCTCTTTGTATCGCCACCACTCAATACCCTTCACACCAGGGCTGCTTGTTTTAAAAGAAACATTTGCTATGTTGATTATTTTTCTGTCCTTGATTTGGTTGCTCATTATATGATGCAAAGTTTGTGTTGCTTCAAAGGAATATTAGTTTTACTTGTCCACATGCATCATCAAGGTTGCTATCACAAATCTGTCGCCCTGCTGTTCTTTCACATGGTTTGCTCAGTTTATGATGCGGCGTGCATCTTCTGCCAGTTCATCATATCTCTTGTAGTTTTACCTTGGGACCATCTTTTTTCTCCAAGTTGTGAATGCCGTTGTAATCTAGCCTACACAAATATTGCATGCTCTTGTTCTGCATTCCTGTCAAGCAATATCATTTTACCCATTATTATTATTATTATTATTATTATTATTATTATTATTATTATTACTATTACTATTACTATTACTATTACTATTCACCTTTCCTTTAATATGTCTGTTTCTTCAACATCTTTTAACACTTCCTTTATCTCATATGTCTGCAGCTCCTTTGAGTGGACGGCTGGTGATAGCAGAAGCTCTTGGCAAGAGTAAAAAGGCTCCGGTAAAATCTACAAAATCTAAGGAGCAACTAGAGAAGGACAAATATCTATTTAAGCGGAGAGACGAAGCTTCTCATGTGAAGTCCAAGAACGCTTCGGTTTCGTCCAACCATTCTATATTGATTGATGGCTCAGGCTCGTCTGGAAGAGCTGCAGTCACTGGCAATGAGCAGCAAATGATGGGCCAGCATCAATCTATTGTTACTGATACTAATTCTGATGGTTCCCGGAGGCTTGTTGAAGGTGGAACAAAGAAAGCCAAGGGCAAGCGTGCGGTTGGGGAGCTAGGCTCTGAGGAAGGTAGCTTAATTGAGAAAAAGAAAAAGAAGGCTAAGAAAGAAATCAGAAATGATATCAGGATTGACCTTGTGCAGACACCTGTTTTGAGCAGTTCAAGTGCAAAAATAGAGGTTTCAGGTGACCAAGGAAATCTAGAGGCTTCAGGTAAGCAACTCTTGGTTTCATCTGTTGATAATGAGACTCCTGTTGGGGGCAAGTCTCTTCCAACTTCAGTTGAGGCACATCAAGAAATAAAGACCGGACAAATTGATATTCCGGGTCTGGTCAGAGACCTTAGGTGTCTTGCCCTTGATCCATTTTATGGAGAGCACAGGGGCTGTGCAGCTATAACGCGGCAGGTCTTTTGGAAGTACCGATCCCTGGTCTACAAAAAGAGCTTGATCCTAATGCCTCCAGCTGAAAATGAGGCAAATGAACCTAATAAGGTATCCCTTACTCCTGCTTTTGATAGGACTTCTGAAAAATCAGCAGTGAAGCTTGCAAGACCTCTCGGTAGGCCAGAAGATCCTACAAAAGGCGGAAGGAAACGCGGTCCACTGGATCACAATGAAGAGATTAAGAAAAAGAGGAAAGTCAGTGACGATGAAGTGAAGAACAAAAAGCAGGTTCGCCCTGATTCAGTAGATATTGGGAAAAAGAAGAAGCTGAAAGAGCAAGAAGAGTCAAGGCTGAAAAAGAAGGCAATTGACGTGGAAGACATGAAGAAAAGGAAGATGGAAGACTTGAAGGTATCTACAGTTGAAAAGAAAAATGCATTTCCAAAGGCTTTAAAACCAGATACAAGCAAGAGCATGGAAAAGACACCAAATCCGACCATGCTTGTAATGAGATTCCCAAGTAGTGCAACGCTCCCTTCTGGACCAGAGCTAAGGGCAAAATTTGCACGCTTTGGACCACTGGACCATTCCGCCACTAGAATTTTCTGGAAATCATCCCAGTGCCGCCTTGTGTACCATTACAAGGCCCATGCTGAAGCTGCTTTGAAGTTTTGCTATGGAAGTAGCAATTTGTTTGGAAGCTCAAATGTAAAATGCCAAATTAGAGAACAAGCAGCAGAGGCGACAGAAGTTGAACCAGTTAGAGTTCCAAAGGAGGACACATCGATTGGTGTTTCACAGCCTGGGATAAGAATTGGTCAATCACAGCAGCCCCAAACACAGCTCAAATCATGCCTGAAGAAGCCTGCTGGAGATGAAAGTGGGAATGGAAATGGTCGAGGAGGTTCTCGTGTGAAGTTTGCATTGGGTGGGGAAGAGAGTAGCAGTAGAACCGAACCAGTTCCAGAAGGGGGTTCTGGTTCATCTTCCATCAGGGATTCTGTTAGCAAGAATGTACCAAGTTCTGTTTCTCCTCAGCCTAAGAGTGCTATCTCACCCCCTATGCAGTTTTCTCAATCTCCAGGGAACATGTCGTTGGATCAACAACATAGAGTTTTTAATTCCCCACCAATTCCTCAATTGCCTGTTCCTCCAAATATTCCGATGGATATTTCTCAGCAGATGTTGAATCTTTTGTCAAAATGTAGTCAAGTGGTAGATAATGTGAGGGGGGTTTTGGGTTACATGCCTTACCACCCTCTTTAAAATGTGTTGCAAGTAAATCTCAAGAATGGATTTCAAATGCAAAAAGAATATCGTCCTGGGAAATCTAAGTACTTGTTTTTGGGCAGAGGCAAACTGGAGGAGCTCCTAGATGCAAAATATTGCTGGTTGTTGACATGAAATAGTTAGCCATAATATTGTGTCTTAGTGTACCTTTGGCTGTAATATCTTAAGAGCTTTAGTGAAGAGGATGACCAGTTTATTAATTCAGTTGCTACATTGGTTGTTTTCTCCTGTCCTTTTGGTTTCTTATAGTTGAATATCTTAGTTTCATTTCCCCAAACACCTGGCAACCTATCTGTTTGATGACTATCTTGTGACATTCTACAAGCTGTATGATAATCTTTGGGTTTTTCTGATCCTTGAATGATTATTGCAACAAATATTCGGCAGGTCCACCGACAGTGCAAGTATTTTTCCTTTAGCAACATTATATGTCGTTTTGATTTATATCCATAATAATAATAACTACTTGTTCTCGGTCAAGCAATATATTCTTTGAACCGTGGAGGCAGAAAGGATGCATTGCATTATGGTGACAGATAGTTCCATTATCATGATCCTCTGCTTTAAAAAGATATGGTTTCCTTTGTTACTGCTTTGTCGTGTATCTGCATTGTTGTTGGTCTCTTGTTTCTTGCTTCGGTCTTTGCTTAAGTAGGAACAGTTGTTGCAAAAGTCTATATGCATACATGACTGGTGAATTTGATTGGCAAAAAAGTTTACACTATATATTCACCAGTTGACTGTTTGAGTTGCTTAGCAAAATATTACTAGTTTAAGTGGGAAGTGGGAACAGTTGTTGCAAAAGTAGCATGCATGACTGGTGAAATTGATTGGCAAAAGTTGTAGTAGTTTACACTGTATATATTCTTCTCTTGACTGCTGTGTAGACATAAGTGTATTGAGTTCATTTCTCCCCGTGATCTAAATATGAGTAGTTGGAGTTGGTACGAACTTGAAACTGAGGTTGCCCTTTGTGGTCGAACAATCCAGTTCTTGCTGTTCTTTGATCAGAGCAGAGAATAATGATGCATAGTCAGATTAAGAACCCCTTACCTGATAGTAATAGTCTTTTTTTCATGTCTAACCTACTGTAGTGCACTTCCTGTCATCCTGTGTACTCAGTTTTTCTGGCTAATGATACTTCCATTACGTTTCAAGAAAAGAAGACAATAAAGTAAAAATCCCATGTATGCCATGACTGACATGACTTCTCTGAACCATGATTAATAACTGATTACTGATGAAAAAGTTTAAAAGGCTTTTCTATGTAATGTAGACATGTAGTATCACTTACATGCTACTACTGTATATCATGAGAAATAAACAATCTTGATTCAGTAGCTGAACAGGCAGACTGTTCTGTTAGTTTACAAAGTTACTATTGTTATGGCACACCGCACACATTCTTGAATAATTTTAGTTAATGAAGAAATTATCCATGCCAAATATAATGTGACATGTTGTCTGGGCAACCAAATTGGTGGCTTTTCTTGAAGCACTGAAGATTCTAGCATGGAGAAGAAAGTCTGCGAATTGCCGTCATCTGATGTTCTGAGGTATCACGGTTACTCCATATATTATCTCGAAACTTGACTTTCTTATTCAATATGAGTGTAAATTATCATAATTTGTAAGGGCTTCATGTCCTATCACCTATGTTTACGACAGTAAAGGATACTGATCTGCACACTCATGTTAATAATAACTTACAGCTTTCTCATTCAATGCTCCATATACATGTTTGATATTGTTGTCTGCATCAAAGTATGATGTTGTGTTTATTGTACACAGAAAACATATTAAAACAGCTTCGCGTGGTTACTAGTTAGATTGTTCAGAGGTCTTATCCTCCGTAGGTTTCTCAAGGAGGCCGGACAACTTGAGTCGCATTTGGTAGCCAGGAGGCAGAGTTCTCTTACGAGTGACTGTATACCTTCTGGAATCAGCAGACCATGATGAACTAGACACAATGGATCATTGTTTTCTCTTCATACCTGTTAATTTGAGGTACCAAGATACTGATGCTTGAGGCAATTCCATTGATTTGTTTGTTACCATGATATTCTGCATAATGTTTTCTTGGTTTCAATATCCATTTTCATACTATTGACTTCCGAAGCTGTTTTTTTGAAGATCAACACAGCTGTTTTGCTGAAGCTCAATGCCATTTCAGACATAATTGTGGTTTACACAGAAAAATTTATATTTAATACTGAAAAATTCGCTCTGTATCACTATAAATGATACATATTTGCTATTAACTGGAACTTAAGAAGAAGTTTTGTACAAATTTTCAGTTCGGGTTAAAAATAACCTCGGTGTAGATAAATGTTTTACAACAAACCTTAAGCCTGTATGGCAGTCATAATGACACAATTTTTTTTTTATGTTCCCCCGATGTCTTTTCCCCCTTCTTGGAGGTCTAACCGGAATCTAGGATAATCAGACTGCGCATTGCCAAGTAGCATAATGTTGTTAATTGGGGTTGGAGATCCTTGGATCTATCCTTTGATGTCTTTGCCTGTTCAGGATTGCACATTCTGTGAACTTTTTGTGGTTCTATTCTGTAGTTAGGATCCTTAGGGTAATCTTCCAAAATATTTATGACCCTCCTATGTAACCCGCACTGATGTTACATATCTTTTGTGTTATAAATATAATATTCTCAGATGAATAGTTTTCAAGATCACTTAAAAAAATCCATTTAGGAGTTGTTCTATGATTTGTAAAATTAAACAAAAGGATTCAGGAACAAGGGCATATTAATTTTAACTTTAAGATTCTATTTCCAGATGGATATTTATGAATTCCAAACCTTAATTCTCTTGGTTTAAATTAGTATTAAAGGGAGCCAGTTAAGTGTTGCTAGAATATTGCAGTTAGGCAGCACTAGTGTATACATTAAGTATTTGAATTTTGAAGGTGATAGTAACTAAAAAAAATGGCATTACTTGTTCTTCAGTCATCACACTGTTTGTACATGTTTATACTCTTTCTTTGGTCGCCTGAAAACTGGCTGGACAAGTAGATAAATTTCTTTTTTGAAAGGAACTCCAGATTTTTTTCTCATCATGTTCTTTTGATAGTGACAAAAAAAAAAAAAACACTATATTTGTGCACGCATCCGCGCGCATAAACAAAAAATTGTAGCATACTGAATATTTAATATTTAACATAAACACAATAGTTTATGTTACGAGGTTGGTTTGTGCTTTGTGTGAATGACTGAGTATTGGCTGAGTACTTGCTTACATTGTAATATTTCTCCTCGTATCTGGATTTTTCTTCTTCCAAGTATCGCACTATTATTGGGCAGTGCCAAGATGAATATAGGATATTATTCCAACCTGGGAAAGAAAGTCCAGGAATTTAGATTTCAAGACTTCAGACTTCAGACTTCAGACTTCTTTGGTATATGATCTAGGGTGTATTATGTGGAAATTGTTTCCATGGAGGAGAGAACGATAGGTACTTTTATGACAGAAACCTCTACATGCCATTATTTATCTGCAGCTTAAATCATTGCATGGAACTTGTTTCAAGCCAAAGTGAGAATCTTACCCAACTCTCAACTCAAGGAACCTTCGAATGATTATGTCTTTTAGCCAAGTTCCGTTTCTCTCCTGTAGACGCTATCTCTGAGTAAATCCTGGTATTGACTACTTCATCAGCTTGATCACTTCTCAATCACATATCTTGAGTTGTGTATTGACTGGCTATTTTCGCTTCTACCTGAACCATACTGTTGTTGTTAGCTGCAGTTTGTGTGGAAGAAATGTTATATTCAATTTCACGGTTTTCGTTACAGAGTTACTTGTATCTCCACATTTTATTGCAAATTCATGTGTTACTTTTATCTGTGTCATTTTGATGTATATAGATATAGATAGATCTGAAGTTAATTTCACTTAACTGCTCAACTATTCAATCTTATGAAACAGTTATACTATTTCTTTTCGTCAGGGAACTAGCTAAAATATGCAGTTTTGTGGCACATAACGCGCGAGATCGCTTTTGCCAAAAGGTGTATAAATAAGTTCTTTTCTTGCTTTTTTTTTTTAACAAAAATAATAATAAAAAATGGGGTATCAGGAAGATGACTGATAATACCTAATCAGTGTTGGGCATAATTTCCGTCCAACAAATTAAGAAATCATTCAAGAATAAATTATCCTAAATTTTGGTTTTTGAAAGAAATATAGAAGGAAAAACATTACACATATTTAGAAGTAATTCTATAACTATGTCTTGGTTAACTGTATTTGTAAAATAAGAAAGTTTTTTTTTTTTTCGCTTTTACACTTTACAGTAAGAATCCGGCGATTTCACAACTTATGGGATACCAAATTGCACAGTTTAGCTAGATATCTGACATTAAAATATCTAGTTTTCTGAAAAAGTTTGCATATTGTAGCTTGCTATGTGAGCTCAGCCCTATTATATAAATATCAAGAGCCATTTGGTAATTGCACCCAGGATTCTAGGTATGGATCCTTCATGTCCTTTGACCTAGGGAGCATGTTCTTGCGCAATCCATGGTTTCATTTTGAATCAAACTACATAGCAGTTTCAAAGATGAGATACATGTTGCTTAATCTTATGCCACCCGTTAGAATAGACTTTCTTTTAACCAGAAATTCAAATTGCTTTCTTTTGTGGTTATGTGCATGGGGAGTTTCTCTGCAAAGGCACATGCAGTTTTTGTTCAACGCCTATCTACTGCTGCTATTGTGTTTGATATGTACTGTGGTTATGTATAGCTTAGAAATGTAATGATATAGGAAATAGTCTAGTCAGCCAAGGTTTAGATCTGCTGCAGTATATAGGAATTTGCAAATCTGTGTGGCAAAAAGCTGTAGAAAATAAAGCTAAATGAAACAAGTAAATTCTTGACAGAGTTAATTTTTGGTGGCACGCTTTTGTTTTGGATTGAGACCTGCTCTGGTTGATATATATTCATATCATTCCACTCCATGTGTAGGGGAAGGTGGTTGTATAAAGTTATCAACGCAGGCTCAAAACTACAAGTTGTGCATACACTGCCAATCCCTATTGCATGCTATCACTTTCATCTTGAATATTTGCAATTTGTGAATATTGAATCGATAGACATAGCTGGGAACTTTCAGGATTAAGGAGTACTTATGCAAGATTTTGGTGAGTTCTCAAATAATCACAAGTCTCTTATAGGTAGTTCTTAATGTACTATCGCATTCAGTTTATGATTGACTGTTTTATTTGGGCATGAAGCTTGAACATGTTCCTTAATCTGTCCTTTACAGAGTGATTTGTGCCATCTTATACCAGATGGAAGTCTGAAGTGAAGTCATGAGCATTTTTTTGGTGGTAAATAATGCAGTTTTCCCAAAGAAATATCATAATTCCGAAATACATGAAGCTTGCAGTGTGAAGGTGGGGTTTGGGCAAATAATCAGATGATCTGCTCGTGAGCTGCACTTCGATTTCTTGAAGGACTTACAATTTATTAGTTTGGATCAAAGACATCTGTTATTATGTTCTTTGCTGAAAAGGGATTGTGGTAAGCGAACGTAAATGGACTCTGTGAACACCATGCATTTGGCTTCAGGAGGAATCGTATAATAACCATTTTATTATGTTTTAAGAAGCATGTGCCGTTCTTTGACTAGCATTTGGCAAGGACAGAGCTCTGGCATTTTGTATTGTAAAAAAAAAGTGCTCGCTAAAGAGTGGTGCGACTTTTTTTAGAAATGCCTTTCTTCACTGTATTGATAATACACCACCCTACGATTATGCTCGAGTAACAAAATTTCTAAATATCTGAAATGGGATCTTTTTATGGCTGAAAATTCCCAAGTTAATATGAGGGAACTTCTGCTTGACATAACATTCTGCAGGACTGAGTGATGGTTTTTATGACATACAGAGTAATTTGAAATGTGCAAGTATAATATTCTGCGACTGGTTGAGCGAATATAGATTTCTGGATGACTTCTCCAAATAAGCAGTAAGTAATATTTAAAATCTTTTGCTGTCCAATCTGATTGGCTGCTGAAATTATCACTGTATTTAATGCAATTAATATGTACACGGTTTCTTGTGATGCAGAATTTCTATAGGTTTAAAGAGGCTGAAATGCTGAGCCACGGTGGAGGAGTTGATTATCTGGGAACCAGATACTCATTTCATCGAGGTACCTCATGTTAATGTCAGCTTCTCTGGTCTGAGTTTTTATTTGATATAGCTTGATTCTGAGAGGGTAAATTTGCATTGTTTACTGCTGAGTGCTGAGGCTACTTTTGTGGCTCGAAGGGTTAATTTGGTCTCTATTGTCTTTAACACCACTAAGAGAATTATATACCTGCAAAGTCGCTACATAAGCGATAATGTCTTTCCATTTAGGGTGAACAAAATGGTTTCTCCTCAAAGGATCCCACCCTCGGGAATTCTTTCTAGCATACATCTTGAGCCAGTATAAAGTTAGAAACTCTTACCAATTCTTAATGCGTGATATACTTTTATGAAGGCCTTGAGGTTGATTGTACTTTTTGTCATATACTCATATACATCCAAGAGAGTCCAGATATGTAGAATCCTGCAGTTTGGAATTTCCTTCAAGTAGGTGTACTTGGTTTGAGACTACAAATACGGAGATCTGCGAGTGTAAATATTGGTACTATCCTTTGTGTTTTGTTTATACAGCTAAATCATGTAATAAAAATATTAGGTAACATTGCAGATTCCACTTTATGAAAAACTGCGTTTCCTATCATAAAACCCATTAGATATAATTTATATTGCCAACAAGGAGCATCACATTTTGAAATCATACTCTTAATAGGCATGTAACACAATGCCATACAATTTGTATAAAATCGTTAAACTCTATTACTATGTGTTTTTTTTCCTGAAAATCTTCCATGTTGCTTATTCCATATTTGATACTCCTGGCACCTGATTTGAGTATAAAAGAAGCTCTTGATACTCATTGCCTTCTCCAAACACAAACCCTAGTCTCCCTACTGCTGAAAATCTTTTCTGAAAGAATTCACTTTTTGCCTGAGAAGATCCTAATCAACGTTGGCGACCGCCGGTTGCGTCCTCTACTCTCACATAAAGATCTTCTGATCATTCATCTCTATTGTTTTACTCGTTTTGTAGCTGTACTTGGGTTCCATTAATTGAAAAATTGTTAGCTTTTCTTGACTGGATCTTGTAATTGAAGGTGAATAAACGTGATTTTTTTTGCTAATCATAGATCAGTATATTCATGGTGAAACAATAAGTTGTTTGTTTCTTGTGTTAGGTTTCGGTTATGAATTTAGAAAGCAAGTACTATGTATTGTTATATGAATTGAGCTTCTTGAATGGTATGTTTATTTAACACGTAAATGCTAGATCTTGTCTCCCTAATCATTTTGTTCCGTTTCTAGTTTAATGCAAAAAATTCCCTTTATTGCCAAAGAACCCTAAATTCAACGTTGGCGGCCGCTGACTGCGTCCTCCACTCTCACATAGATTCCTTCAGATCTTTCATCTCTATTGTTTTAATCGATTCATCGCAATACTTGGGGTACCAGAAGATAGAAAGGTATGGGTTCCATAGATTGTAAAATTGTTAGCTTTTCTTGATTGAAGGTGAATAAAGATGAATCTTAGACTAGTATACTCATGGTGAAACGATAGGTTGTTTGTTTCTTGTTTTAGTTTTCAATTACGATATTAGAAAGCATGTACTCCCTTTGTCCGCTTAAAAGTGTTACATTTTGTCATTTTGGGCGTCTGCTTAGAAGTGCTACATTAAAAAAATGGAAAGTTTTCATTAGTTTTTAAATTACACTCCAACCCCACTTGTACTATAGTACATATCAATATACTACCAATGTCACAATCCAACCCCACTTGTACTATTTTACTTTTCGTGAGTGTTTGCCATTGACTTTAACCTGCTTTTACTTAAAGTGATATAAAATTGATTTTGAGAAAAAGTTGTGGGTGTTTGTTAATTAGGGAAAAAAAAAACAGTCTGGAGTGATTTAAGCAGAAAAAAGCAACTCTTGGACGGCTTGGGCGGCTTCAATAGAAGCGGTTACCTGCTTTTTGTTAAGCAAAGCAAAAGCAGAAATGAATAAAACACTTCAATTTTGATTTTTTTCCTCCAAAAGCAGAGAAGTGTTTATTTTCAACAATGGCGAACACTACCTTCATTAATTATTCCAATATACCCTACTTGTACTATATCTAAATATTTTATATTGTTTCTTAAACAATGTACACAAACACAAATGTAGCACTTTTAAGCAGACGAATGGAGTATGCGTTATAATATGAATTCAGCCTTTTGAACCGTATGTTTATTCAACATGTATATGCTAGATCTTGTCGTCTGAAAGATCATTTTGTTCTCTTTCTAGTTTAAGCAAAAAATTCCCTTTTTGCCAAAGAACCCTAAATTCAACGGTGGCGGCCACCGATCACGTCCTCCACTCTCATAGATACCTTCGAATTTTTCGTCTCTATTGTTTTAATCGATTCATTGCTGTACTTGGGGTACCAGAAGATAGAAAGGTATGGGTTCCATAGATTGATAAACTATTAGCATTTCTTGACTAGATTTTGTAATTGAAGGTGAATAAGCGTGGAATTTGTTGCTAATCTTAGAGTAGTATATTCATGGTGAAATGATAGGTTATTTGTTTCTTGTTTTAGTTTTCAATTACGAATTTAGAAAACATGTATGCGTTATAATATGAATTGAGCTTCTTGAATGATGTGTTTATTCAACATATATATGCTAGAGCTTGTCTTCTGAAAGATCGTTTTGTTCCCTTTCTAGTTTATGCAAAAAAGCCCCTTTTATATATTTCATCTCTATTGTTTTAGCCGATTCATCGTTGTACTTGGGGTACCAGAAGATAGAAATTCATGGAATCTAAATTTTCTTTACCAGATCTTGCACTTAGAAGTGAATAAACGCGAAATTTGTTGCTTAATCTTAGACTAGTATATTCTTGGTGAAACGATAGGTTATTTGTTTCTTGTGTTAGGTTCAGGTTACCAATTTAGAAAACATGTATGTTTATTCAACTTCTATATGCTAGATCTTGTCTTCTGGAAGATCATTTTGTTCCCTTTCTAGTTTATGCAATTATCAAGGTGTCTTGCCTATAATTACTCAAAATTAGAGGTTCATAGTTTATGGTATATGATTATTAAGTGGATTTGGAACCTACTTTACCAAATGTGTTTTCTATGGATCTATTGAGTCTTTAGGATGAAGATGCATGTTTGTGGTAAACTGCTGCATAATGTTGTGAGAGGATGAAGTAGTGGCCGATAACCTTTTTCTGTGTTGTGACATTGCCCATTGATCAAGTTTTGTGCTGGGCGCTGCTAAGTAGAATAGTGAAGTTTAATCCCTGGTTGTACTTTTGGTGTCTTTGAAAGAAAGGAACAAATGATATGAATAGAAAACATCCACTGTTCTCAGTTGTAAATCTAGATGTTAACGCGATGTTAGACTTTGTTCTTATGGTACAATGCTGTATGTGGGCAAGTTTTCCAGATTCCTGGCTCTCTTTTTGTATCCTGTACTGATTCTGAACTTCTTATGTACTATTCCTTTTCTTTTCTGAGTAATATATGAGGAACACCCGAACAATATCTAGTATCACACAGAACTCTTATTTGGTCACCGTGCTCTTCGAGTTTGTTACTCTCGCTATTGATTACATACTGTAAAGCACTAGAAGTATTTATTCTAATGGAGTCCAGGGTACGAAAATGACAGGTGGTGTGGTGCTGCTGTGAGGAATACAACTCCACACTAAAATGTACTAGTCAACATGAACTTATTCTAAGTAATATTTTTTTTAGCTGATAAGCTGGATGAATGGTACTATGGTGAATTGGTGATTTAACAAAGTAGCTGAAAATGAGAATCAGTTAATTAGCAGATTTTAGTGGACTAATAGAGCTGCTTATCAAATTTCATGATCTGGTATAATATCTGATAGATAAGACTTTTTTTTTCCCTAAGCTAGTTGGTAAGTTTTATTTTCACATGTGCTATTTTGGTCTGACATTTTAATTTGCATATAATTTGCCTGATCACATGATGCCAATTGCCAAATAGAACCTTTACAGAATAACTTGTGAAAAGTTCGTACATTTGATTTCTCTTCACTGTTTTTGTAGTTATTTTTCATTTTTGTGACTAACATGTATATTTTTAAAATCCTTTTCTCCAGATAATAGTGAATATTTGCCAGAACTTCTTGTTGTATGGTATGCACTTAGAGCTTTCTACCTGCGTATAGAATTAAGATGGCACCACACCTTCTAAGCAATATCTCAGGAGGTGAGAATGCTACAGCTCCTACCACTGGCAATTGCTATGAGGTTGGAGATATGGTCTGGGGAAAAGTACAATGATACATATAATGAAATGTTTGCTTCTGACTTTGTGAACAAAGGAAAGAATGAAGGCCAAGTGTTGGTATCATTTTTCGGGGATGATACCTATTACTGGTTTTACCCTGCTGAATTAATTCCATTTGCAGAACATTTTGGTAAAAAGTCCAGTAAAAATTCCGGAGAAGAGTTTCAGAAGGCTATGGAAGAATCTCTTGATGAGATGTCAAGAAGAAGGAGTTTTGGTCTATAATGCCGGTGCAGAAATAAGTATAATTTCTGGCCTTCTGGCGTTGAGGATTACTTGGCCATTCATTCTGGGGAAAATGAATACGTTCATTACCCAACATGTCAGATAAGAAAAGCCCATGATACTTTTGAGCCAGCGGATATGCTCTCATATGTCCAGCAATTGGCTTTGACACCTATGGCCATGGTTGATCAGCACAACACCATCCGGTTCATGGTGAATAAGGCCACTGTTCTAGGATGGAGGAAGGCAAGATTTGAGGAGTTTGATGAAACATATGCACAAGCTTTCGGACAGGTTCCAAAGCGCCCTACTCCTCCCACCGAACCTGCC
>JAYMSL010001321.1:0-17702 GCA_036897195.1 Plantago coronopus
AAAACCAAATTGGTATTAGTATTAGAAGTACAAGTATTTGAAAAATCTGGACAACTCAAGTGTGGCTCCAATGTCCATGTGAGGTGAAATGTCATTTTTACCCTTAAAAGTTACCATGATTTTATATTGCATACGTCAATGTATTACATTTAACAACTTCAATTTTCATTACAATTTTTTGAGGAGAATTTTCCTTACAATTCCATTACAACAATTGCAGATATAAAGAAAATTGTGGGAATTTCATTGCCGTGTCGTTCACTCTCATTAGGGATATTATGAACAAAATTTATAAATTTAAGGAGGTAAGCGCACATGAGAAAACATTAGAGGTAAAGTACACAATCGATCAAACTTTAGGGGGGAAAGACGATTTCTTGTCTTGCCATCACCTCAGCTCACAAAATCACTCTAAAGTATATTACACATAAATTTAATCTCATTCCAAGTAAATTATTGGATTAATATTTGATGTGAACAAAATTGTAAATTAATTTGTTGAGTTCAATATACAACACTTAATTGAACCACTTTGTAAATTTTCAATAACTAACTTGCAAATAGACAATCAATTTTCCTTGCAACTCTCTCAATCTACTGAACTAATTTCCCTTTAGTTTCTTTTATTTTTCAAAATACACTTATTACAAAATAATTCTGATTTCACCAAAGTAATCGTTTTATTAATATCTACGATTCAACATCAATAATGTATATATATGTTTTGTCAAACTTTTTTGTTTTTAAAAGATAATAAGAAATTACACAATATGATCAGTATACGAAAAAATCAATTTATTATATCATAAATTAAAACATAGAAAAATGTCACAATAACACGCGTAGCGTGTTCGGAATCATATATAGGCTCCGTTTACCACTAGCTTATCAGCTAGATGAGCTTATTTGATTATTGACTAACAATAAGCTCGTTACGTGAACGTCAAGCTTATGAAATCAGGTAGCTTATCAGCTAGCTTATAAGCTAACTGTTTAATAAGCTAACTAAAGAAGCTTATTATTTTAATAAGCTAGCTTCATATCTTTTGTTATTCCAAATATAACCCTGACCTCATTAACTCCAAAATAATAAAATACTATATACAACACAAATTCTTCCACAAATTTTTCCCGGAAAATACTGGCGCATCCCAAATGTCAAATTTGAAAAGAAACAATTATTAAATCCCAAATCACTTGACAATTTCACTCTTCTTATCATCTCCAAAACCAAAATTAACAATTTCAACTCATTTCCTTCGATCCCTAAATTTTCACTCCGAGGAATTGTAATCCCAAATCACAAAATCTCAATCTCAGAGTATATATTTTTTTGTTTGAAGATATAAATCTATCATAATCTTATTCCTACACTATCCTTCTTCTACACTAATCAAATACTCTTTGATATTATGAAATTTTTATCTTTTTAATTGATGATAATATACTACATTTATAATTTAGAATGAGAATATATTAGTATAAAAACATAAAATGAGACAGTTATGAAAAAAAAAAAACTAAGAATAATGTCATTTTATGAAATATCAGCTAACTTATCAGCTAATTCACTAAACACTTACATTAAAATTAGGTAGCTTATCAGCTAGCTTATCAGTTACGTAATCAGGTAGCTTATCAGCTACTAACAAGCTATTAGTAGCTTATCAGCTACCAGCTGGCTTATCAGCTACCAGCTAGCTTATCAGCTAGTTTTGCTAAACAGAGCCTAAATCTAATTGTTAATCAATCATTTGCTATTTTCAAAAGGAATAATGTCGACCATTAGTCAATGTACTTTGGATGTTGTAAAGTCTAAAACATTATTTGGGATCCCAAATCCTGCCCGATCCCATCCCAAATCCCGAAAGTTCCATCCCGAAAAATCCGGACTTCATTTGGGATGGGATTGGGACATCAAATATTCATCCCGATCTCGAATTTCCGAAGCCTAAGTTCCAAATTCCCGAATTTCCCTAATGCTGGAATGAGTTGTCGAAGTGTGCCACGTTATCTCGGGAATCACCTGTTCTGTTCGTGAAAAGGAAGGATGGTACTTACTAAACATGGAACAATTTCTCGAAGAGTCGATCGATCAACTGCAAGACTTGATAGTGTTTTTGGAAGTCAATCTTATCAAACTTGGTTCGTCTTTCAGCTAGTTGAACTGTTTCCCGTTCGTTCTTTCCTAGACTCTTCGAATCATCAGCTTTGAATTTGGAAACCGAATTCTTCAACATTTATACTTATAACTTGCCTTTGGGGTCCCTTTGACAACCTTGGTCTTTGAAGAACCTAGGTGCAATTAGTGAGTAAATTTCAAAAATATAATGAATAAAAGAAACGATCAATTACATTTTTTTGGGAGATATATTGTTATAATTACAATCGTTCGACAAATTTCTAATCAATGATTAATCAAACAAATATTCCACAGGCCTCAATACAAAAGAAATAATCACCCATGATAGGATCGAACCATTGACCTCTTGAATCTGGAGTGTCTCAGCTTGCCGCTCGACTACAGACGCTTTAACACGATCAATTATATTTAGGTACCCTCATCCCATCCGGAAAAATCCTCCAAATGGTCCTGTATGTTTACTATTCCGCCCATTTGGTCCTGTAAGTTTTCCACGCCCTCATTTGGTCCTGTAAGTTAACTAAAATTCTAATTTTAATACTCCGGTAACAAATTTGGTGAAGCGAACTAAATTTAGGGTTAATTTACCCCCAATTCGATTGAATTCGTAAATTAGTACTAATTCACCATCTAGTATGTAATGACTTTTTATTTTGGTGTTGAATTAGTTTAACCTTTCATAGAGAATGAAATAAGTATTAGAATTATGTTGTTTTTATGCATTGAATATTATTTAGTTATGCTTCAAATACTATTTGTAAGTGAATATTGTGGTTAAGATCAATATGTTAATTAGTTAATCTTTGAGTTATGAAATGTTTAATATGATGGAGCGTTGATGCGGCCGATGTCAAAGAAATTGTGTTTAGCGGTGCTTTTATGGTTTAGGAGATGGATTTTGAGTTTGATTATTATGGTTTCTTTTTTCCTTAGTTCGCTAATAAGTAGATGAATTAGATGGCGAATTAGTACTTATCCACAAGTACAATCGAATCGGGGGTAAATTAGCCCTAAATTTAGTTCACTTTACCGGATTTGTTATCGGAGTATTAAAATTAAAATTTTAGTTAACTTACAGGACCAAATAAGGGAGTGGGAAACTTATAGGACCAAATAAACGGAGTAGTAAACATATGGGATCATTTGGAGGATTTTTCCCATCCCATCCCATCACTCTTAGTTTAACAATTACATTTAAATCTAAACGGAATAAATTTAGTTCACCAACTTATTTTACCATTTCCATTCAAATAATGACTTAAGCCAATCAAACAAATTTGGATAACTCTTTATTTTTTCTTCACCATATCTGATTTTCACAAAACAAATTGAGAAGAAAAAGAAGGAAGAACGAGTTCTTCGCAACTCCCTTCCCCATATTCAGGTTGATTCAAACTCTCCCAAACCCAGTCTTGATGAAGTTGAGAATCATAAGGACGTGGGACTCAGTCCAACACGTTCAAAATCGAAAATATATAGCCAGTTCTTCTTTCTCTCTTCTTCTTCCTCACATAAATCTTCTCTTCCAAACTCTCTGCATCTTCACATTTTTTTGTCCACAGTCTAAACTTCTTGTTCTCCTTTCGATCCAGACACCATACCATATTCCTCTTCACCTTAGTAATTCCATAGAATCGATCGCGCCACCAATCATTTGAAAATTTCAGGTAATTAACTCGTACTCTGTTTTTCCTCGACTTTTACCCACACGGTATGAATCGATCAATTGAACAATTAAGTGTGTTACTTATCAATTCATGTTCCTAGATACTATTAGCTACTTCCAGTGCCTTAAATTTCCCCAATTCAGCTCGCAATCGGTCTAATTGGTCGGAAATCAGTACGTGCGTCCCCTGTTTCTTGACGGCGCCCTGTTCTTGCGTTTATAGGTAACATTCGTCGTTCTATTTCTATTATTTACCAAATGGATAAGGGTTTATGGTTAATTAGGATGTCATTCTACTATCTGAAATGTTCAGTGTTTGGTTGAGGTTTGAATATTGAATTGATCGAGTGATTATCGGTTCGTTTATGCCCCTGTTCTTCAAATCGTTTCCAGTCTGTCCAGTTCAGTTTTTTAATCAATAAAGTCGGATTGTATTTCAAAAGAGTCTGTGGTTTTATTGCATGATCTAATATTTATATGTTATGTTTGTATAAAATGAGTTAGTAAGTATAGGTAAAACTCAGTATATGAAATTAGTGTTTGTCAAAATCATAATATATGATTATAACTATATACTATACTTATTATTTATATTATATGATTAAGTTAGTATACATATTTCTTAGTATATGTTCGATATATGAATTTATGATTAATAATGTTATTAATGTCCGGCATGTCACATGTTAGTATATAGTTACTATTATGCAATAAACTTATAGTTACAATTATGCAATAAACTTATGTGCAATTAAAAAAAAGTAAAAAGAAACTTATGTGCAGTAGTATATAGTAATTATAATAATGTTTGCTCATTTTAGAGAGCTTTGTATTTTCTTCACAATTTTTAAAAACGATTGAATTAGTACGTAAGTTGATGTTTAACAACTATTGAAATAGTTTTTGTATTACATGTTGTGCTGTTTACATTCTAGTAAGGATTGAGACTTATAATTAATTGCTACATTTTAATAAGTTTCTATATTTTATGCAGTAAGCTAAAATATGAGCTCTTTAAGTGTATTTTTTGTCTACAAAATAACATGTTGTAATTGTTAATGTTCACATGTAATTAAACTAGGATGATGATCATGCTGGATGGTGTATGTTTGTCCCGGTGAACCATTGTATGAGAAGATGAAGCTAATGTTGGGCGAGTATGAATCAACTCCAAATGTATCGGAGCTGGATCTAGAACTCATGGATGGCGACAATGATTCCTCCTGACTCCAATGCACCGTCTAAGATAATGCGAGATCCAATCCACTACAACTTGAATGAGATGCCGACTCCATCACCGCCCTAGAAACAAAAAATCTCCAAATGCTCCAATTGAGATTATCACAATTGATCAAGACACACCTGGCCCCATCACTAAGGATTGCTCTCTGGATTCAAACAACCTATTCCCACTGATGTCACCTGCCTTTGACGCAAACTTCATGGCTTCACCAGGTGCACATGAAATCAGTGCGGAGCAGTTCGAGAAGGCCCGTATAGCAAGCTCAGAAAAACGCAACAACAGGATGAAGTTGTTTGCGGAGCCGAAATCACCATCATCATCTCAAAGAAGTTTCGATGCGAAAACCTAACTTCTCAAACACCCCCTTGGGCTTTCACTTGAAATGATGATGGTGATTTGGGCTCCGCAAACAACTTCTTCCTGTTGTTGCGTTTTTCTGAGCTTGCTATACGAGCCTTCTCGAACTGCTCCGCACTGATTTCATGTGCACCTGGTGAAGCCATGATGTTTGCAGCAAAAGCAGGTGACATCAGTGGAAATGGGTTGTTTGAATTCGGGGGCCTAACCTTAGTGACGGGGGCATGAGTGTCTGGAATTGTGATAATTTCAATCGGAGCAATTGGGGATGTTTTGTTTCTAGGCGGTGAATGATGGAGTTGGCATCTCATCCAAGTTGTAGTGGATTGGATCTCACATTTTCTTAGACGGTCCATCGGGGTCTGTAATAAATTACATTTGTGTGTCCCATTATGAATGTGAACATTTTCATTGATAAAATTTTTTTATTATATTTTAAACTAGCTCACTTGTACTATATATTACTATATAGTAATGAACTTTCATTATCACTAACTAATAGAATCATGCCTCACTTTTGTGCTGTATATCAATATCATATTTCTCATTAACTATTACAATCTACCCATATGCAATATTATTATACTTAGTTTTTGAAAATATGTGCCAGAATCAAATGTTAAATTTCCGATATATAGGACAGAGGGAGTATAGAAAATTGCTACTCCTTAAACTTGTAAAATACTCTGTCATGTCCACGCAAAAAATACATATATCATGCATGTGATTTTAATTTGTATCTTCCAAATACATCTTTTCAAAAAAAAGAAAAAAACAACAAAGTTAGAACTAAAATATGCTATCACCATCATATATTATTGATATATAATTAATATATATAATAAAATGAGATTTTATATCATATCTAAAAATTCGAACTTGCAAACGTGTAAAATAGATTCGGCAATGTTTAGTTAACATTTGACTAATTTAATACCAAACCTAAGCTAATTAAGATGATTACATTCTGAAGTTTCAAACTATCTATTTTAAGCACAATTACAAGTACATAACTTTCTGCAATTTCACACTTTGCTTTCTACTCATTAAATTTGTTATGGACTCCATCTCAATTTGGTCATAATGAACTAACTTTTGCTTGCAATGGAATGAATTACGCACTACTCAAATGAATTGTTTTGATGAAATGTTGTTTATTTGTTTCGAACTCAATTCCGAATTAGCAGATCATCCCAGAAATTATGTTATAGGCCCTGCTTTTTCATCACCAACCGGAACAAGTTCACTGTCTAATGCAACAACTCTTCATCCCTATATATTCTACCATGTCACCAGGCCACAGAAGAAAAGACAGGCAAAAAGAGAAGTGTTTTCTGTAAAGATTCGCAGCTTAACAAAATGATGTGGCACGAGACGGGTTTAGCAAAGCTGAAGAAGGGGCCTGGATATATGCGAAGTTTCAAGAAACGAACTAATCTTGTTCGTTTCATTTATGGGTTGCGTTACGAATTGGACAAGCTGCAGAACAGAGTAATTGTGGGATGCGTTGTCATGGGGATCCTCTTCTACATTGTTTTCAGGGCTTATGTTGAGCCTCTGATGATTTGTAAGATTGCTTACTTTTGTAACATTACTTATTAATTTCGTGTCATTTTATGAAATTGTTACTTAAGTTATATTTTTGCGACATTTACGAAATTGTTACTGATACGTTCTTTATGCAAAATCCTGAATATTGGGGACATTTATGACATCACGCTGAAACGAGTTTTGGTTTTAGACATGCTGAACTAAACGTCGTAAGCACGGAATTATTTGTGACCAATTGTTTCTGTGGCACTGTTTCCGTTGAAATGAAATGTTTTTAGTTACCAGTTGCGACTTTATTAATAAACGTCACAATTCTATGTGATTCGGGTTGTTTCTGATCAAGTTTGATGGAAAGTTAAGATGCGACTTCTTCTGCTTCTGTTTTGCAGGCGATTGTAAAACGATGAGCCCGGAGAAGATGACCAGTGAACACAAAGTCAGTGAAGTAATGGAATCAGGTTAGACTTTGTTTGATTATCAAGTAGTGTAGCAGACTGTTGTTAAATAACATTTGAGAAACTCTGTTTCAGTCCCCTTCAAGGAAGTAGCCTCATCATGCTCCTAGTAAGTTATGGTACTGATTTTATTGTTATCCAGATTCAAGCGTTGAGAGTTTGGAGCAGATTGAGCCGATTGAGCCAATTAATATACGTAATCTCAGCCATGTACTGCCAGATTCTGCTGATGAGATCTCAGAGCCGGATCATCATGTCAGCAAGTCAAAGTCACACTCTAGTCACGACAGCTTAAGGCAGATTACGCGTAAATTCAGCAAGTCTAGATCAGGCCCAACTGTGGGAAACCTGCAGTCGATGATTCGCAATTTCAGCAATATAAGGACAGATGTGTATGACATGTTCGGAGATATAAGAATAAACGGCAGCTCAGGCACTGTTTTCATGGCTATGAGCAACAAAAAGAATACCACAAGTTCGATCACAGTGAAACCGTATGCCCGGAAGGAAGACGGAATTGCAATGAATACTATTAGGGCTTGGAAAATCATCAAAACATCGATTAACAGAATGCCTAAATGTAGCCGGAATTTTAGCGTTCCAGCAGTTGTTTTCTCCATAAGAGGGTATGGTGGGAACGCATTCCATGCATTCAGTGACCTGCTCATTCCGATCTACATGACTTGTCGACAATTCAATGGAGAAGTTGTCTTTCTTACCACTGACATGGAATCTTGGTGGCTTGAGAAATTCAAAACGTTCTTGGACAAAGTTTCCAAGTACAACATCATCGATATCGATAGTAAGAACGAAGTAATGTGCTTTCCTAGAACGATTGTTGGTCTGAAAGCCAACAAGGACTTCAGTATTGATCCTCTGCAACCACCATACTATTTCATGTTGGACTTCACACAGTTCCTAAGAAAAGCTTATTCACTTGAGAGAGACTATGTTGACGATTTAGAAGATGCCAGGCGACCTAGGATGCTTCTCATCGCTAGACAGACCAGTCGGCGTATACTCAATGG
Organism: Plantago coronopus; assembly: GCA_036897195.1. NCBI lineage: Eukaryota > Viridiplantae > Streptophyta > Magnoliopsida > Lamiales > Plantaginaceae > Plantago > Plantago coronopus. The sequence goes on from JAYMSL010001321.1 coordinate 8,444, forward strand.
AGGTGAACTGTTGGATATCGCGCAGACAGTGGGATTTGATGTTGTGGTTGCTGAAATTGGCTATGATGTATCTCCAGTAGCTAAGTTGGTGAATTCTGTCGATGTGATGGTTGGGATACATGGTGCTGGCCTTGCCAACATGATCTTTCTTCCTAAAGGTGCAGTTGTTATACAAATATTACCCATCGGAACAGATTTGTTTTCGCATTACTATCGGATACCTGCGGTAACCTCGAATATGAAGTATCTGGAGTATAATGTGACTCGAGACGAAAGCACATTGGCAGATAAATACCCAGCTGACAGTATAATCTTTGAAAATCCTCTTGAAATGATCTACAAAGGATTCATCGGTTTTAGGACAATCTATTTGGAAAACCAGGATGTGACCCTAAATTTGACCAAGTTTAGAGATATCCTCCTGAGAGCAAAGCAACTACTCGCGGAGTAGTCGTCCTTACTTCCTTTTCTGGAGTTTGCTCCATGAGAATATGTATGTACTGTTTTAAAGGAAACAATATGAAAGTTTTTTTCTCATCTCTGTAGTTGTTATTGTCGCCAGTGTTGAGTGTTGTAGACTGTAAATAATGATACCGATTCTAACGGTTCTAGTTCCACAAGGATATGATACAGATGGAAAAAGTGTAAATGAAGTGTCACAGAAACAGTTGCATACACTTGCTCTGCGGTTAAAAACCCCTATATCACTTCCCTTTTCCGCTGCAACGGACTTCAGTTTTGCAAGCAGAACCCAAATCAGATTGGAAGACTGTACATCAAAGATGTTACTAATGGACTCAAAACATTCATTGATTGTTCTATACAGAGAATTACAACTGATGTTCACAAAGCTCAAAATTTCACACAGAAAAGAACAAACACAGCAGCTGTGCTATACACACGCTATACTGACTGCAAAGAATCGAAGTTTACATATATCTATAAACGCACATTAACAAAAAAATTGCACTACTAAAATGGTACAACATGAAAATCACACTCCAAATTTCAAAAGAGACTTAAAAACCCAACCTGCACAGCAAAACTGAAGAAACCCTCAAGTACTTATCTGCCTTCTTCCACCTCTTGTCTTTGAGATCATGTCTTTCAGATCATCGTAGCGGTTACGATGATAATCGATCCAGACACACAACTGTCTTATGGCCTCTCTTTTTTCTTCACTAAGGCTCATATCTCTCTCATTCATGTTTCTTTCCAGCTCTCCCATCTTCTCATCCTTCTCTTTTATAACTTTCTGCAGATCTGCTAACTTTTCTTGTTCCTTCCGCAATATTTTCTCCTGTTCCCCGATTTTTGCGGTCATTAGTACTGCTTTTTCCTTCTCTTCTTTCACCTGTACAAGTAAACCAGTAATTTCCTTCTTTAGCTGATTTTTATCAGCATTCATTTCGACCATCCAGCTTCTTGTGAGCTTAAGCTCATTCACAGTTTCATAAATGCGTGACTCTAAGTGGCCATAATCTTCCTCAAACTTCATGCTGAATGTATCAATTCCAGTTAATGTGTCATTAACCTTCTCCGAGATCTCTGTTACTGTCTTCACTTGAGCTTCTTTATATGTGGCTAATATCGCTGACAGTGTCGCAAATCTATCTTCAAGGACCTTGTGCTCCTCCAGTAATTTAGCCTCCTTGCTCAAGTGGTTCTCGTCTTTCTCGCTCAGTAACTGTTCCGTGATACGGAGCTTCTGGCTTTGTAAGCGATGCTTAACTTCAATATTTCGCACGTTCTCCACCAAAGAACTGATTTCATCTACTTTCATTTCCAGTTCTCTTTTGAGATCTTCTATACACTCTTCTAGTTTATCAACTTCTTGATTTCTCGCATCAATGTCTTTCTGGAACTGTTCTGTCATCTCCCCTATTTTCTTCTCTGCTGATTCAAGATTCTCCTTGCACTTCTGGAATTGGACTTCCAATAGCCCGTGCTCTTCACTCAGTTTGTGGAATGCATCTACCTGCTCTTTTAGCTTTTGCTCTTCTGCCATGATCTTGTCCACCAATTCAGCACTATGGTTCTCAGCCTGAGTCAAACTCTCTGTTGACTCTAGCTTACCCCTTTCAAGCTGTGTTTCCAATTGGCTTTTTTCAGATTGCACCAATTCTAACTGTTGCTGAAGAGATTCAATCTGTTCTGTCAACGCTGCAATCTGGGTGGAGGCTTCACTCTGCACATCTTCTAATTTTTTCTGGACCGCTATTATCTCGAGTCCCTTCTCCATTACTGTCTTTCCCAGATCAGAAATCTGGGTCTCTAGGCCATTCTTCTCCTCCCTCAAGCAATTTTCCTCACTGAGTTTGAGACTTAGTTGTTCTTCCACTTCACTTTTTTGACGACGGAGAGTCTCTGTTTCATGTTGAAGCTCTTTAACCTGCAAGACTAGACTTTCCTTCTCTTCCAGAACTCTTTCTCCATCAACAATTTTACTTGATAATTCCTCTTTGAGCTTTTCTATCTGAATTAAAAATTTTGATATATCTCCGCTGTTTCTCTCAAGAATGCTATCTGCCTCGCTTTTCTGAGCACCCAAAGTATCCAGTTTCTCTTGGAGACAGTTCAAGTCTGTAGTCAGAGCCATGATACGAGCAGACGACTCATTCTGTCCATCTTCAGATGTCTTCTTTTGAATCGAGAGCTCATTCTCCTTTTCAATAAGAGTTGTCCCCATCTCCGAGATTTTAGTTTGCAGCTCAGATTTTTCAACTTGCAACTGGCTAAGCTCCTCAGTTTTGCTCTTCAACTGCTCATCTAGTTCATTCTTTAGATCAGTCACGGCGCAGAGATTCTGATTCAGGTCCTTTACTTGCAACTCAAGTTTCTCTTTCTCTTCCAGGGTTTTATGTTGCTCTGATTTCCTGTTCATTAAATCCTCCTTTAAAGTCTCTATATGAGTGAGAGACTCCGAGAGTTCTTCGGTTTTAACCTTCAGCTGTTCTTCCAGTTCTACTATCTGAAGATGAAGAGTCTCCACTTCAGCTTGCAGATCCTTCTTTTGTACCGCAAGACTTTCCTTCTCTTGCAGTAGACTTTCTCCATCGACAGTTTTTCTTGATAGTTCCTCCTTAAGTTCTGAAATTTGCACTTTGTATTTTTCAGCAAGGTTTTCTGCTTCACTCTTCTCAGAGCTCAAAGCACCTAGTTGCTCTTGGAGGCGGCCCAAATCAGCAGTCAATGCAATGATCCTTAAAGACGCTCCACTTTCTCCATCTTCAAGTTTCTTTATCAGAGAAGACAATTCATTCTGTTTTTCCACCGAGACTCTCTCCATCTCAGAATATTTAGCCTGCAGCTCCGTCTTTTCTGCTTGCAACTGACTAAGCTCTTTATTCAACTGCTCTTCTAATTCTTGTTTCAGGTTACTCACTGTGTTGAGATCCTGATGTAGCTCTTTCACTTGCAACAGAAGACTCTCTTTCTCTTCAAGTACTTTCTGTTGTTCTGCAGTCCTCCTTCCCAGTTCCTCCTTTAATGCCTCAACTTCACTTTGCATATCCTTTTGTTTCAATACTAGACTTTCCTTCTCTTGCAGTAGTCTGTCTGCATCAGTTGTTTTGATTGAAAGTTCCTCCCTCACTCTTTCTATCTGAATCAGAAGTTCGGTAATTTGTCCATTGTTTTTCTCAATAACATTCTCTGCCTCAAGTTTCTCGGAGCTCAGTGCATGTAATTGCTCTTTGAGGCTGCTTACATCAGTGGTCAACGCAGTGATCCTTGAAGATGCTTCACTTTCCCCATCTTCAAGTTTTTTTGTCAGAGAAGACAATTCATTTGTCTTTTCTATCGACACTCTCTCCAACTCTGAGTTTTTAGCCTGCAGCTCTGCCTTCTCTGCATGCAACTGACCAAGGTCCTGATTTAGCTCTTTCACTTGCAACAGAAGGTTTTCTTTCTCTTCAACTATCTTCTGATGTTCCGCAGTCCTGCTCCCAACCTCCTCCTTTAAGGTCTCCACTTGAACTGAAAACCCTGAAATTTCCTGGCACTTTCCCTGTAGCTGCTCCTCCAGTTCTGTTTTAAGATGGTTGGTGGACTTGAGCTCCGATTCTAGACTCCTCACTTGTACCAAGAGATTCTCTTTTTCTTCTGTACTCCTCTCCAGCTCAGAAATTTTGCTAGCCAACTCGGTCTGAAGATTCTCTATCTGGCTCTGGAAATCAGCGATCACTAGGGACCTCTTTTCTAGTTGCGACTCGGCTTCATTTTTTTGGCTGAGCAGAGACTCCAGTTCCATCTGCTTTGCACTGAATTGATCCATCAAATCCTTAATCTGAGTGGAGGATTCATTGGTTGTACGCACTAATTGTTCTTCAAGCTCATCTTTCTTATTTCGCAGAGACTCGGCTTCAAGTTGAAAACTGTTCATCTGTGCAGTTAGATCATTCATTCGATTCAGTGACTCACTCTCTTGATCCTGAAGCTTTTTCAGAAGAGAAGAAAGTTCACCATCCTTCTGTTTCTCCAGTACTTTCCTGTGACCATGCGATGAATCAAGTTCTAGTTCCAAATCCCTCACACGAGTCACTGCTGCTTCTTTGTGAGCTTCATGCATCTCCAGGTGAGTTGAGAACTCTCTCTCTTTTGTTGCTACCCTTTCGCTTAACAGGCTTGATTCACTGAAAAGATCTTTAATCTTGCTTTCAGCTCGTTGTATCTCATCCTCAAGCAGTGAAATCTTTGAGGAAAGGTTAGCATTCTCCTCTTGAGCTGTTTTTTGCAGCTGAATTAGCTTAGCAATTTCACTTTCCGCTGAAACAAATTTTTCCTGTAAAGAAGAGAATTCCCCCTTTACAGTTTCATGTTCCAGCAGCAGGGCATCTTTTTCACCTTGCAACTGACTGTTGACAGTTCTCAATTGTTCGGCACATTTCTTCTCATCTTCAATACTGATGATGAGAGAGTTTTTCTCGACCGCGAAGCTGTTTTTTTCTTGAGTTATGTCCTCCAGTCTCTGATTAAGTTCAGCTTGTAGCCTGTGAGAATTCTCCAGTTCCATGTGGAGACTAGCTCTTTCAGAGAGAAGGATTGATTTCTCATCATCCCATCTTTTGGTTTCAGCTTTTAGATCTTCTATAATCTTTTCTGCTTCTTTTGATCTACTTAAAGCACTTTGACATTCCAAATATAATGCTTCCTTTTCATCTGTAGTGACTGACAACTTTCCCTTCAAGTCACCAACCTCCAGACATACTGCTTCAAGCTCTTGTTTGATTCTAGCTGTTTCGTTCTCAAAATTATGTTCCACTTCACCATTTTTTTTATCTTTCTTCTTTGGAGAATCATCTGAATCTGAGGAATCTGAACTGGATGAGGAATTGTCTTTGCCATGTGCTTTTTTCCTCAACTCTTCAGTCAGATGATCATAACTTTCATAAAGTGATTGGTAATGAGTCTGGAAATCCTCGATCAACTTAGCAATGGGCTCTCTCCCGTCCTTATCTTCGTCTTTAAGGAACTTTAAGATCTGTTGCACATTGTTTTCGATTTCTGCAGTGAATATATACTAATAATTAAATACCAAAAGTTGATAGAGGATAACGAGACCAAGAACTGGACTGTTCCTTGAAAGCTGAAACTTAACAGTGATACCAAATATTATTTTCCCCAAAGTTTTCAATCATTAGAAAAGAAATATATTATGCAGCAAATTGTACCTGCTTTGGTTCCCCTCAGCTGCTCATCCTTTTCATCATCGATGTGACTCCCAAAGAAGGACTTGAATGATTTGCGCCATCGCTGCTTAGGCATGGTCTTGGTTAGTTTTCACAGAAACTCCTCTGGCTTGAAGTTCGAACGGTTGGGTTGTAAATCACAAGGAGACTTTCATTTGTCAAAGGATGTCTTTATTCTGTAAAAGAAGACATTTCACAAGTTCAAGAAGAAGATCGAAAGTAAATAAACCATTTTTACTACTTCTATTTTCTAGTACAGTTCAGTATGTGTTTTAGGCCATCGATCAACATATCAGTTACCTATGCTGTGGTACGTCTACACATCCATTCCTAATCCTTCATATATTGTACTTTGACTGGAGAAAAGCATTTCCAATCGTAATTCAAATCAACATATTTGCTTGTAATGTCAATAAGGGCAGTTTTATATGCATAGTAACGCAGCAGGGTATATAAATTAACATTCATAATGGTTATGAATTTAGCTAGTCTTCCTTACTCAGCGAACCATTTACTGTAATAATACGCAATCTTATTATGCTAGACTTATTTTGTGGAATGATGGGTTAACTTTCAGCTTATTTGTTGGACCAGATATTCTAAATGTGAAGCAGGCATCATACAGAGTCTAGACATCTACCAACCTTAACTTCAGTCCTCTGCAGTACTAGCAACTTGAGTAAATCAAGTGTTCCTAATTTTTCAGCTTTATAAAGTATACAATGCAATAAAAATTGTTACAAGAATCACACACGGGACAGGAATTCATCAAGACAGGTAGTATACTTTTTTTTTTTTGAAGAGGCAAATTTATTCTACTCCTACACTAACCCACACTAACTACACTAACCCAATACTACCTTATAATACCAAATAAATCTCCATCTCCGGAAATCGAACCCGGGACCTCTCACCAATACACCCTGCACCTTACCACTACACCACCTCACTGGGTTCAAGACAGTTAGACAGATAGTATACTGGTGGAGTCATATATAACTGCCTAAAAATTGGGTAGACAGACTGAAGTGGTGTTGGATATTCCACCATTCAATCAAGCAACATGATCAATTATTATAGTCAAATGATGGTTGAGCAATAAATACTGAGGGGCAACTCTAGCTCAGAATTTTAGTTGGACAGGTATGCAACTTTATTCATTGAATCTGGTAATACTATGGAACATTGGAAATGAGATAAGTTGGTTTTTTAATATAATGAGATTCTTTGGAAGTACTACGTAGTAGCAGGCAGTAAAATCAAAATTACACAAGTTCATTTAGATACGCAAACCAGTAGGATCATGCTTGTGTAATGTATTTCCGTGTTGCACTGCATTACAAATTACTAAATCCTGAGGAGGTTACACTGATGTACCATATAACATACCGGACTTGTTAATTGAAAGAGCCAGTCACCTGCCACTCACATGTATCCTGATTTAATATATTTTGAGGACTAAAACACAAAATCTAAATCTGGTCTTAACAATTTGTGTGCCCCCCACACCTTAAACAAACAAGTCTCCCCAAAAAGAAATAAATGCAGAATGAAACTATCAAATCCAACCTCTTGGTACTTCCTTATACAGATAGTCAGCAATGAAAAGTTCAAGGCCAGCTCTCCCTGATTAATATCTCCACAATGATAGTAGTACAAAACTGTATCAGATACTTGTTTTTGTGACACTTCAATTAAACTACTTAACTCCAGAAAATAATACTAGCAATAATAATACTAGTAGCCCATGTTAGTAATTAATTATAGTTTCCCAGTTTTGTAACTAATGCCAAATTGTTAAACATCTTACACATCCTGATTAACTCTGACAGTAATGACTAATTTCAGCTTTCGACTCTGAAATCTTCAAAAAAGAAATAGATTCACGCTCCAAAATTCAGTACGATCACAAGAATGATTGATTGTAAGATCATAAGATCAAAAAAATAGATTCACGCTCAATCGAAATTCGAATAGTTTCGAAACGGCTCCATTTTTCGAATCATCAAAATTAAACTATTGACAGCTCAACTGACACTGGAATAACTTGATTTAATCACGAGAGTTCAGAACAATAACCTCACGGCTAAAAAACAGTTCATCAACACCGAATCAAAGCTCAAATAATCACATACATAACGAATAACGATCAAACCAGTAGCTCAACTCAAAATTCACTCCAACAAATACTAGACAACTCAAAAATCAAACTAGAAGCTTCAACTGTGCACTCAAATCATAATAAAAAAAACCGTCGATTAAACAGTTGAGTAATCAAAGAAGTGTTACCTCAAAATCTGACTATCTGAGCTGGTGAGCACAGTCCACAATCGCGTCAGCACAGATAGAAAAACACTATACAGACAGAAGCAAAATTCTAGAGAGAGAGAGAGAAAGGGAGAGATTGGTATGTGTGTGTAGCAGTGTAGCTGCTGAGTTGTTGAAATTGAAAAGTGGAATGAGGGAATCAAATTTAATTGGCTAAGAAAAATAAATGAAGAGAAAAAAATGAAAAAGAAAGGGAAATGTTTGTTTTGCTTTTGTCTGGTATACAGGCACTATAATTGAATTTATTAGAGGAGGTAAGATGAGATTTTTGGAGTCATTTGTCTTCTTTTTTTAAAAGGCCACCGATTTCGATTGATTTGCTGGACTGCCCCTTTTCGTTTCAGTTTCAAAAAAAATTATGCTGCCGCTCTTCTACCACGTTGGGGATAATTGCATCTGGGTACCGCTTTTATCGAGACGAGCAATATGACCCATTTGTTTACGATAATATACAAAAGTTTCAGTTTCTTTATGGATCTTTGCGTGAAACCTTGTCACTTGAGATAAGATCAATCTGCTTAATATATAAGTTGGATAAATTTCTTCTCATAACAAGGTCGTTTGTAAGGGTATGGTACAATTTTGATATGGTATTAGAGTCAGGTCCAAGGCGTTGATGTTTTGAGTCGATATATGTGTTTGGCATGCCCTTATCAGGTGATTTCACATTATCTGAAAATAAGTGTGTTTGGTAAATGTTAATAAGGTGATTGGTCAGGTGAATGCTTTCAAAAGTTAAGTTTTCAAAAACTAAGATGACTAGTCAGCTACCAGTCACCTTATCTACTCGTTTTATCAAACAAACACAAAACGAAACCTTTGTCAGCATTTAGTAGTCCATGTGTACAACCATTTGAGCACGATATTATCATGTTAGCACAATATTTAAAGCCTTCTTGAATTTGCAAGTTGTTATATAGAGATGTATATTCACATCTTTATCGGTATGTCGCTTCCTCAGTTGTGGAAGAATCAAGTTGATCTATTAGCCTCTGGCGTATGTGATGCAACTCTTTCTTTCTTATGTTATGAGCTATAATGTCATGTGAAGTGTTTGATAATTTTGAAATCATGAGGTAGGTTTGGATGGTTGATAATGATAATGATAAGAGAGTAAGGATTTGGATGCAAATTAGGGAATGAAGAGCGTGGGAAATCATGTTGGTCTGGCTAAAAAATAATTAAAATAATGGCTAGTGTACTAGTTTTACAGGCAGGTTTGTTTTGCCACTGTCCATTCT
>JAYMSL010001322.1:0-17697 GCA_036897195.1 Plantago coronopus
TTTCCACAATCCCACCTTCCTCCACCACCCTCCTTTCTTCCTCAACCTCACTCCAACTCCAAATACCAAACGCAATCCTAAATACCGAACAATGGAGGAGCTTGAGCTCCTCCACCACCATAATGGAGGAGCCGATCCCCTCTCAAGGTGGAGTAGCAACAACGGAGCCGAGCTCCTCCAGATCTTGAGGAGCTAGCTCCTCCTCCATTGTCCATTGTTGGAGATTTGTGTTAGTTTAGTGATTTGGAATTGGATTGGAAGTCGAGGTTGAGGAAGGTGGTTGGTGGTGGAAGGTGGGTGGTGGAGGGAAGGGGGTTGGGGAAGAAGAAGGTGAATCTTCATGTTTTTATTTATGTTTTATCTATAATTTTGCAAAGTAATCTGGTGTGATTTAGAGAATTAGATATTTGTAGGGATTATTTTATAATTTTTTGGGTTAATTTCATCAATAACAAAAATTGAGAATGTAGTTTAAAAAATATTTGGGGTTAATTGTATAAGTATCAAACTATTGAGACAACTGAGTAATTAATAGAACTTAGTATATTGCGAAATAACCCTTTACAAATTACATAATTTTTTTTTGTTCATTTGATCAGCGTTAAAATGTTCTGTTGGGTGTGGATGTAATTATTCAAAATCCGGGGAGATTTCTGTAATGGGTACAAATTTAAGGGGTAGCTTATGAAATTCGCCCCATTAAATAATTTAAAAATGACCAAAGTGCACATATGTATTAAACTCCAAGTTTCGAGTGAATGGATTAATGTTTTGCGTTCCGAGTTAAGTAAGCACTACCGACATGTCTAGCTAGCTAGAGTCGTCAATTCTATTAGACAATAAGTTTCTATAGACAATGTATCGACCATCATGGCTAGTGTGAGTCGAGTCAAGTATTGTGACTCACCTCGAAATCAATCGGGCCTCCGGAGCTCGGCTCATTAACTAAAACGAGTAAAATAATATGAGCTCGAGCTCGAGTAATTAATGAGTTTGAAAATTAATGAGCCGTAACGAGCTTTTTCGAGCTGCAACGAGCCTATTCTATTAAAAATATTGAAAATAAGTAAAAAAAATAATAATATAATAAGTCTTACGAGCTTTATCGAGCCGAGGCGAACTCGACTCATTATATGAACGAGCATAAAAGGAGGTTCGAGCTCGACTCGTTTACCTTATCTGGCGAGTCGAGCTTGAGCCTTAACAAATCGAGCCGAGCCTTCGTAATAATCATGGCTTAACCATGGAATATAAGTTCCTTCATTAATTTTTTATAAACTGAAAATCGAGGACCGTTCATTTGGTACGCTGTTGTGAAGATACTGACTCGTATTGTCGACTGGTCTCATCCCGACTCATTTAAAGTTTATCATCCAATTTTTCACATACTACTTCCACTCGGAACAATTTCGACGTACTATTTAAATTATATTTGTAGGTACTTGTGTTGTTGATTTGGACACCAAAATCTCAACTTCCTTTCCAACCAAACCAAACCAAGAACCAGACAAAGGGGTCCTTCTTGTTCTTGTATTCATCGCCAACTGTATGCACCACTTCTCCTCGGCGGAGCTTCCCAAGCTCACCATTTCACTTTAAAACCCTCCATCTCCATTTCCATTGCATTCTCTGTTTCTTCTTCTTCTCAACCACTCCTTTTTCCCTTTCAGCAATGGCCGCTGCTCTCTCAGCTCCTGGATCCACCATCGCCTCCTTCAAATCCGCCCAAGTTTCTCACCGGAGAATCCCCAATTTCAGCCACGTTTCGACCCCTGTTAAGTTCGCTCCTTCCCTCACCTTGCAATGCCGATTCTCCAGCTCTCTTTCTTCCCCTGGTAAATGTCTCAAGCTTATTGCCGTTTTTGTTTTCTGATCAGTTTTTTTGTTTTATGTGATTGTGTATGTATGTATGCAGCAGAATTAATTTGTAAAATTCCAAATCTTTTCAAGAATTGAGTGATGTTTCCTTCAGGGTAGTACTAAATTCCAATATTTTCAAGATTTGCAATGCATAGGAAATTACAATTTGAGTTCAGTTTGGTGGAATGTGAAACAGGTTCTTAGTGGATATGTAAGTCAGTAAGTGAACTGTTATCCATGATAATATTAGTCTTGTGGGTATGGGAAAACTCTGCTATTGGTTTGTCTGTTTGTTTATTTTACAGAAATAATGATTGGTGTTGGTATTGCTAGTAAATTAATGTGATGTTTCCTTCAGGGGTACTAAAATTCCAATCTTTCCAAGATTTGCAATGCATAGGAAATAATTTGTGAGGTTTGTGATATAAATTAGTATCAAGTGTTATACAATGCTTTGAAATATACAGTTTAGTTCCAGTTTGGTGGATTGTGAAACAAGACTTTAGTGTATAATGTAACTGAATTTTTATCCATGCTAGAATCACGGATGGGGCCAGAAATGGAAATTAGGGTGGTGCGAAATCGCCAAAAAAATCCTAACTTCAATGAAAACAAGAAAGAAAAGAATTTGATCCCCATGGTAGTATTAATCTTGAGGGTTTGGGAAAACTCTGTTATTGGTTTTTACTGAAATAATCTTTGGTTTTGGTATGGCTAGTAAATTAATGTGTGCACAATGTCTATAGTTGATGCCTTTTGCTTAGTTGGATCAAATTGTATGTGGTGCTGCAGGAATCACGGCTCAGGTTGCCACTGTTGAGCCGGTGACTGTCGAACAAGCTCAACAAGTTGAAGCTCCTGTTGTTATTATCACCGGAGCATCACGAGGAATTGGGAAAGCAGTTGCTTTGGCTTTAGGAAAAGCTGGTTGCAAGGTTGTGTAAACTTCTCCTAACCATGAATTAACTTTTCGTTCAAGTAGTAATGTTCTGAATTTTCTTTTGGAGAGTCTCGTAATGTTCTGGATTTTCTTTTGGAGAGTCTCGTAATGTTTGGGAACTAAATAGAAAGTTTATACATTTAGAAACTGTTTTGGGGTGCTATATAAATTTTCATTTCAAGTCTGCTTGTCATTTTGGCTGAGCGGGAATCCGAAATTCTTTGTGGTAGACATGGCTTGAATTTTCATCATTCCTTCTTATTGTTTAAGTCAAGATAGTGGCCTTTTTTATTTATGTATCACATTTTGCAGTTTTGGAAGTCCATAACTCAATACTACTTGGTATGCCAGTCAGCCAGTGTGGCAGTCACATAGTGTTTGTGAAGTAGTACTTATTTATGAACTTCAGAACTTAGTCCAAATATTTGGTGGCTGTGCATATTCTGGATCTGTGGTCTTCTGCAGTTTTGGAAGGCAATACTGATCTGTATGTCAGTGGTACAGTCATATAGGAATATTATTTGTTAGGTTGTACAGTAACTTCTGAACTTGATATCTATAATTTGTGGGTTTTCTTGATGACAATGATGTATTTAATGATATGTGGTCCAGTTACTTGTTTCTGGATACACATGTACTGGCTGTTCTTGCACCGATGAGTAATGAATGAAACACATGATGGTCATAATTATTACATATTTGATGCTTTCAACTGTGCAGATGATAGTATTTATGGTTTTTATTTGTTTTTTGAAAATGAAGTAGTTATGATTATAGCATAGGAATTGGATCTTCCTTGTACAGCTTCTTTAACAGTTCTGACATATACTAATTAAGTGATTTATTATGCAGGTTCTGGTGAATTATGCAAGGTCATCAAAGGAAGCAGATGAAGTTTGCAAAGAGGTAGATAGTGGCAGTTAAATAAATGCTCAATCCCAGAACTTTGTGTTTCTTCATGATTTCTCTTTTGTTCTTGGCCGAACGTAAAATTGGTTCTTCCTATATGTATGTAGAATAGTGTGAAAAGAGGCTTCTCCTTTTATGAAATGATGAAACTTTACATGTGATATTCGTGTATGACGCGCCAGACTCTAGAGCAATGTGGAACTTACGGTAAACATAGTCACATTCCTTTGTTTGCAGCTACAAGATAAATGCATAACTAAATTGAAGTGAAGGATTATGTATGAATATAAAGTAGTTAGATTGTATGGTAAAATAATACTGAGCATCTCAAATCTTTTCTTTTTCCCTAAGAAATCTAGAAACTAATCATTTTTGCTTTCCTGCCACACCTTGCAGATAGAGACATCTGGTGGACAGGCCATTTCTTTCGGAGGAGATGTTTCGAAAGAAGCAGATGTGGACTCAATGATTAAAACTGTAAGAGAATGTTTCTAATATTCTATTTCTATTCTGTTTTCCTAGTGCAATATAAATCATTGTCTAAATCACATGATATTGGGACATTTGTAGGCCATTGACAAATGGGGTACCGTGGATGTTATGATCAATAATGCAGGTACTAACGTTTGTTTATTTTACCCGTACATTTTTCTATTGCTTGGTTTAAAATTCTGATCATGAATTTGCTTAATCTAAGGTATTACAAGGGATGGTTTGTTGATGAGAATGAAGACGTCTCAGTGGCAGGAAGTCATAGATTTGAACCTTACTGGGGTGTTCATTTGCACACAGGTAAGTTCTGGAATATCCTCTGGGCACATTCTAATGCCTAACTTCATTCGAAATAATATAGGCTCTTTGTTTCTCTGCAGGCTGCTGCTAAGATAATGATGAAGAAGAGAAAGGTATTTCTAGATTTTAACTATATAGGGTTGCTGGCCTATTCAATCGTGCATTATTATGTAGAGAATTGGCTCTTGTTTCAGAAGTAAACTCTAATAGAAATCGGTTGACTTTGCAGGGTAGGATTATCAATATTGCATCTGTTGTCGGTCTCGTGGGCAATGTTGGGCAAGCTAATTACAGTGCTGCAAAAGCCGGGGTCATTGGATTCACGAAGACAGTAGCCAAGGAATATGCCAGCAGAAACATTAATGTGAGTTTCCAGGAAATACGTCTTAAATTATCATTACTAGCATCAAATACTTCCTCGATTCGTATGTTGAAGGTCTGAAAAATTCGATGCTACTGATAGGTAAATGCTATCGCACCCGGATTCATTGCGTCTGACATGACTGCTAAGCTCGGGGCAGACTTCGAGAAGAAGATCTTGGATGCTATTCCTTTGGGTTAGTTATCTTCTATTAGACATTATAAACTTCTTCGGTCTACCTATTTGTCTGAACTAGAGGGATGTTTGTGTGGGGTTACAAAAGCAGCTTCGTGGAATAATGGTGACCTCTGCTTCTTCTTAACTGTCCTTTTGGGCTTCTATTTTACGGACATTTCTGCATTCCCATCTTAAGTCTTACATGATGCAAATAAAATCTTCACAACTCCCTGTTATTGGCCTTCGTATGACGTAATAGTGCCGGGCCAGAATAATTTAGTGAATCATTTGTATCATATATTAGCAGTAGTATATCATTTGATTTTGGTATTGGAGATTTGATTTGCAGAATCCAGTTTTTATGTTACTTTTAATCACTACCTTCAACACATTTCGAAAGTCACTGGATTATTCATAAATTCATACCATGTGGAATCCTTGTACTGCGATACTAACAAATTGCTGAACTATATACAGGACGATATGGCCAACCGGAAGAAGTTGCTGGGCTAGTCGAATTCTTGGCCCTTAATCCAGCTGCAGCCTACATCACTGGACAGGTTTGTATGATGTTTGACTTGGCCTTTTTAAATTCGAACCTTGAAGAACTCTCTTTTTTTTATTCGAATCTTGATAAAACTCATGAACTATACCTTAAACTCTGATATATGGAGATCATGTTATTGCATTTGAAAATGTTTATGAACAGTACACTAGAACAGTTTGTCCAAGTAGAAAAATACAATGTGAAATTACACATGTCAAAAGTATTACGGGATCTATCAAGTCACGAGAACCCGGTTTGCTTGTGAAATTCATACACGGAGAGTTTCTGTTCTGATTTTGATCATAGCTCTGTCTGATTGAATTATGATTCATTCTGCAGGTATTAACCATCGATGGAGGTATGGTCATGTAAGGCGCTTTCTTCTATCCTCCGGCAAATCAGCAACTGGTCTAAGTTCCCTTTTTTTGGCTTCCCTGAAATTCCCTAGGTGGATCTGCATCCGCCACAGTTCGACTTTCTTATGTATTTTGTGTTCATTTTTGCATAAGATAGTTTCCAAACTACATAGTGAAGTGAAGGCACTGAATGGATCATCTATATATATATAGGCAGATGTGTTTCTAGAAATTGCCAAGTCTGTTTGAAGATCGAATATATATTACTAACCGTTTTATTATCATCTGCGAATTTGATCCTCATCATTAGAATACAAGCTTATCGACTTCTTTAGACCTAAAGAATCGAATGCAAAAATTCGGATGAGTTGACAGATAGTTGAGTTGGTTTTTTTTTCCTAACCTGGCTAGTCTTGTGCCAACAGTCTGCTCATGATAAAGAATCCGATGAAAAGTTCAGAAAACAACTCAAAATTGCTACTCCCTCTCCCTCTGTCCCATAAAGTTTTACTCACTTTCAATTTTTCCGTGTCCCATGAACATTAGAATCTCGCACAATCAAATAATTATTCACATGTTCGTGCTCAACAGCGCTTGTCATTGCAAATTGGGAACGCCTATTTCCAAATTCCAACTCTATCAACCTTTGCATGCCTTATTATTGTTTTGCTCCTATAGGAAAGGCCAATTGAGATCTCATTTTGAAGTACGCCAAAAATTGAACACATTTTTTCTCACCTCACTGAAAATTACTGAATAGAATTGAATTAAAATAAATTAAATTAAACTTATTTGAAATATAAATATGAATGTGAATAGAATTTTAAGTAAATTTATCTGAATAAATTTTAACGGAATGAACATGAACAAAATCCAAGCAAAACTTAATTAATGGACCTGAAAAGAATTTAAGGTGAACTTATCTGAACAAAACTTAACTGAAAGCACTTAAATAAAATTTAAATAAAACTTAACTAAATGAACCTGAACAAAATTACAAAATTTAAGCTGAACTTATAAGAATAAAATTGAACCCGAACAAAAGGTGATCTGTACAGAGAGACTGACTGACAAAGAATCCTTAATCTCAAGTTTCAGACGACATGGCAAACAAATTGGTTGTTGAATGCCTGTTTACAGGAACTTATCAAATGTTCCAAGTTCCATAAACAAAGAATAAAAGATGTATTCAGCGATTAACCTGGTAATCGCAAACACGAGAAGTAGAATGGCGAGGCCACAAACGAGGAACAAAAGATGCATTCAAGCATTCAACAACGATTAACCCAAACTGAAATTAACTGAACTGAATAAACGAAGAAAAAACAGTAGAATGTCGAAACCATAAACGAAGAATAAAAGATGTATTCAACGATTAACCTGATTAACCTGATGATACACATCTGCAGACCTAAACTGAGCATTATTGAGTATCCAAGCATACTCAAATACTATCTTATCCTTCTTATCCTATCTCAGCTGGTATTAAAACAAAGCTAGTAAATTAACAAAGAGTCTTCATCTGCATACACAAGAAATGCCATAGCCATTCATCACACCATTATTTGTGTTCACTATACGGCATCTTCCTTTGCGTCGACTGCAGGTTTATTGGTAGAACTTGTACGTGCTGGCCGACTTTATAATGTTCCTCATTCCTCCAATAGGTGCCACGATCAGCAGGGTCACACCGAGAATGATGAAGATCTGAAATTCCAACATATGGTTCAGCAATCGACCTCTTGTTAATCAGTTAACTAAACAAATTGATAATCATATTCAAGAGAACTTACCCAGTTAAGGCACCAGGTCGGGCTAAACTTGGCTGGTTTCTTCAGGATGAGCCAGATGATGCAAGGCAACTGAATCAGGCAAGACAAAAGCAGTATGATAAGTGAACGTCCGAACCATTACCAAAAACTCATCAATTTACAAGTATGTGCGATTTGAAACACTTACGAAGTATGTTGTTGGGGCCAAAGCGAATCCTCCAAAGAATCCGAGTAAGCCACCAAAGAAGGGGAATGTCATACCAATGAACATGGTTGCAGCTGCAGTAGGAGTGAAACAAGATTAATAAATGTTTCTTCAAGAAAATTACAAAAAAGGAGCTAACTTGATTGATGATTGAACATTGAATTAGTCCTTACCAACATAAAAGGTTCGAGTACAAAAACGAAGCATGAGTGAAGGTTTAAACTTCATCTGCTTAACTAAGAACGTCTCCATCATGTCAAACACTGGCATGGCGTAAATCTGCAGATTTAAGCAAGGAAGGACACTGTGAGGATCATGTCAATAAACAGTAGGAATGAATATAAGAGCGAGTGGTAGCTGGAACGAACCTGATAGCTTCCAATGACATGTATCAAGACGAACATGTTAGCAGTTGCAATAAGCCAGGTTGGTTTTTCGAGTGTCATCAAGATGTTGTCATCGACAGCGTTACCAAAAATGTAGTAACCACAGAATGCAACAGGGAAATAACAGATAGCGACGACCAAGTAGGCGAATATGACCCCCTTCCACATGGCTACCTTCGATGGTTTCTCAGGAGTTGAAGGAATCGTTGCTTGAATCTCCAACACTACATTGTGACCAGCATATGCAAAAGCTATATCGCCCAATGCGTTAAAGAAATTAAACGTTCTGTCCAGTCCTGGTTCGCCTATTGGCCCGTAATCAACACCATGATGAGTTCCCTTGGCAAGGGATGCAGTCCAAGCAATCGTCGAATAGCTTAGAGACATTACGGCTGCAGCAAGGGAGATGACGGAGATGGAGTTAAAGTTTGGGAGGTGGGAGAGGACAAAGTGAACAGAGGCGAACATCAAGATGAATAGGGTGAGCTTGATGTGCTGGCATTCCGGGCAGAGGAGGTTGTGCAACTTCTGCAGGGATTTGCCACCGGTCACCATGTAGATGATACATGTACTGACTTCCACCACAATCTGCTGTGGTACCACAATGTACAGCCCTAGTTTCGGGCCAAACGCCTCCTGGCCTAGCTCGTGGTACCTGTCCAACCTCTTCCCCGGGATCATCTCGTGCATCTCCACCATCTGCCAGAGCGTGTAGAGGGTGATGATCCATGACAGTATCATGACTACAATACCTGGTCCCCATCCCATGTGTGACATGGCATACGGGAGACTGAGCACCCCGGCACCAACCATAGCAGTGACATTGTGGAAGGTGGAGTACCACCACTTAGCATCACGCGAAGATGTGATCGGGAGCCAATCGTCTATGGCCTGTTGCTCTGATGTCTTCTCAAACATTTTTCGTTTGTGTGTACTTTTTCTATGACCTATTTAAACACAACCCAACAAAAACGAAATCAAAAGTTTGTTATTTGCACAGAGATAGAATCCATCAATCCAAAATATATGATCAGACTTGTTTGAACATGGTCTAACTTCTAAGTGAGTTGGTTTGAACATGCATATTATCAGTCTGAGACTGTGAGTGAGTTGGTTAAACATGCATATTACCATATCCCAGGAGCATCATATCATCATTTTATATATCTTAACAATTACTACTACTGCTACACTTCACTTCAGTTCTCTTGCTTGTTTGTACTAATGCACAAATTAAACCAATTCTGAGATCCATCATCGATGGATGCCATTCATTTTCGTGTTGTTTTTCTATCCTTCGATCACCTTGATCATCACTATCAGTCTATTCTTATGAGCTGATAGAATTTCATTTTATCTAAAAACTCGAACTTGTAAAGAGTTGTGGAATCTAGTCATTTATATTAATTCTCCAATATGAACTTCCAAAGCTTGCCAGCAGTAGCCAAAATTGTACTCCCATTGATCCACAGAGATTCAACATTCTCAACTTTCTACAATACCATTAATCACCCAGCAGATTTGATCCATGCTCCATTGGTAAATAAGGACATCATTATGTTCCATCTGGTAAATAAGGACATGCTATCCTTATTTCCTTATTTACCAATGGAGCATGGATGAAATCTGCTGGGTGATGTTCCTGGTCAACATATCCATAGGTACTCCTCCAGTTCCCGTTCTCCTCTTAATGGACGGTGGCAGTCGATTCATATGGACCTGTACCCTAGGAACATGCAAGTATGCTCGATACGATCATTTGCAATCATCCACCTACCGTCCGGTTTCATGCATCAGACCATGATTGTACTAAATTCAGGCAGGAAAGAGTTGTGAGTTCCCCGGTTGTTGTTATGAGGTGCGGTACGTTGACACCTCCAAGAGCAGGGGTTACCTCGCATCTGAGACAATCACGCTTTCCAATGGCCAGTAATAGTAGTTCATTAGATTACTGAATTTTGTATTGCAGTAGTAGTTTCACAAACTAGTTATAAATCAATCAATAACAAATCTCCAGAAATATAATATACCAGCTAAAGAGTTAGTTTTCTTGGATGGGGATGTTGCTTGATATCTATATGAACTCTTGTTCCATCACTAGTTGAACGGGTATGAGCAGATGTGGTAATCATATGCGTTCTGATGACCTACAGATATGCAGAAACGATATCCAGTTAATATATAGCTTTTTTAAAAGTTAAAACGACAAATGTAACTACACTACTTCTAAGTATTAGACTACAATATGAAAGCATTGAACTATATCAGTTCGACACATACCTTTTTTACTTTAAGGAGACCCTCAATTCTGCAATACTCCCCGATAATCCCAAGTCGATAATTTACAATGTCCGGACGGTACTCAGCATCCCAGTTGAGTGCGGACGGAAGTTGAGTTGGGCGTCGGGAACCCATCATAGTAGATAGTAGAGGTAACTTGACACGATGTTTCCTATGACAAGGTTTTCGCCTTAAAAAAAGGATGAAGAAAAAACTCATTAATCCAAATCCTTACAAGTTTTAAATCAACCTGTAACTTGAAGAATTTCATCATAAACCTCACATATTTAAGTTTAAATTATACACATTCCTACAAATACAACCTTTCAAATGAAATTGAATTATGTAATGAATTTAATAGTTAGATGAAACGTACCAGATACGGGCCAAATAAGTAATCATGTAATCGATTGAGGGGTCAATGATGTTAGCATTACCGGAAGAGGTGGTGGAGTTGAGCACCATATAATGGCGATCGTCATCAAGTTTTATCGAAAACTTCTGCATTCGCCATAACAAATTAAAGTCTCGAATGAGTTTCATCTTATAATAGCAATGGCTCATGATGATTAGTGATTACTCATACTTGAAAGTGTGAGAAACAATTAAGAGAAATCTCTGCTAATTCCTTTTAATAAAAGATTACGTATTTTAATTCTGGATAAATAAGGAAATGAGTCATTCACAAAAAACGTTATTTTATAATTGGCAAAATCAGCTTCATTATAAATACAAAATACTTTATACTTACATTACCGAAGCCATCGTTGATCTCGACTGATGCATTTTTACAAGGTAGCTCTGGGAACCTAAAAGAGAAGCAATGATATTTTTGAGACAATAATAAAAATAAAAAATAAAAGCAAGAAACCATGGTTGTATGGAAAAATGTAAAAGAACCTTTTTTTGTGTTCACTTATACTATTTTAATAATTTATCAATTTTTCTCTTATCTGTATACTCAACCTTCTAACTAACCCACTACAACAATAAAATTGAACTTTGTCAATAACCACCCGACCATCGAACAAATTAAAAAATTTACATATAATAGAAATATATCATATGCGGTCTCTATTGAGAAATAACATCTCACACACTCAATTTCATATTTTTTAAAATTATAGACTAACATACGTCTATTTGAAACCCTATCATATATACTTACGTTATACTAAAATCGATTTGGTGATCGTTCCCACCAGAACTTTCATCAATGTTGATGCATGGAACACCACCAATTGAGAGCATCCCCTGCAACAGACATTAACAGAATACATTTTAATCTTACAACACAATCAATTATAAGTTCTGGTCTACTTTAAGAGGAACAGTGATCTGTATAAAAATGTAGTGTGAAAATTAACTACGGATAAGGTAATGGTGAATTGGGGATAATACAAGTACTCTATTATAAGTCAGAACAATATCAACATATATTAAACGACAACACATGATTTAAACGCCAGATATGATTAGAGGGTTTAACAAAAGACTTTATCGACCAGAAATCTTCAAACTAATAATCTCGAAACGATAAATAAGAAAACTTAATTTTACCCGAAAATATGACCTACCTGCATCTGCATTAAGAATCCGGAGAAAAGAAAGAATGATATGGAAAGAGCTGCTGCAGTAAATAATCTTCGGGCAGCTGACTTTCTCCTACAGTTACGTATCAACCAGGATTAATTAATGTTAAGTAAATAGTAACTTGATCATGGAGTACTAAATTACTAATTAGTAAACAGATAAACTGAATATTAAGCAATCATTGACTGATTTACCTGTAAAAACTCTTCATGCTTCTTCGTTTACAGTCGGACGCACGGTCGTTGTTTAGAACTATTTACGCTGTTTCGCTGCAGATTAAGAATTCTTAAAAATACATAGACGGGTTTTTCCATTCCCAGGTCATCTTCGTATCAACTTGAATATAAGTCATTTTCCAGATAGTAAAAGTATTAACTCCCTATGACAGGAAGTGTTTGGTTTTGTTTCGAACTCCTAATTACAGAGTTAGTATTCACTTTTGTTTCCTTTCAAAAACCTTTCCGAATAAGTATTCAAGTTTACTCAAATTAACCTGCAGTAGTCATCAATAACCATTTATTTTAGTCTCAACGATTCTGATCGCACAGATCTGTCTTCCTATCATATGAATGTAATCAGGGGCGGATCCAGAATTCAAACTTAGGGGGCGAAGTTACATATGTAATTTTTTTTCGAAGGAGGCAAACCTTGAAAACTTACAAATTTAGCCTATAAAAAATTTATTTTTAAACCTTTGAAGGGGCAAACGACCCCATATACCCGGCTCCGCCCCTGAATGTAATAACTTCAAGGATAGGTACAACAAAGTGTATAGTCACAACTAGTCGCGAAGCTAACCAAACTTAACAAATCAAACCATCTAAACCGGCCCTAGCACAGTCAAGCACTATGATCCGACAGCCTAACTAGTCACTTGTATTAGCCCAGCAAGTGACATGTAACGACGAACATCGATCCATACTACAGACAAGGTATCAAATAGTAAATCTCAAAGCTATGACTGCTGCAGAAAGTGATCACAGAACATATTCATACTTCTATATATATAGGCAGTGTTTTTATCATTACAAGTTTCAACATACAATATCTCTTCAAGAGAAAAACAACAGCGTGAAACAGGGTAACATTACATACAGATCACAGTTACATCAGTGGAAGACCGAACTAAAAGACTAGAGCAGTAGACTAGTGCTTCAAAAACTAATGACGATGTAATTATACTAATCAACATCGAAGAAAGCACTAGTGTTACCTCAAAATCATGGAAGGAAAAAACACGAGCGCGAATTATACTCACGTACTATCCTCCTGCATGAATGCCCAAGAACCCCGGAGATAGGTGTTCCTTGTCTTCGTCCAGAAAAAGGATACAACATAATGTGACACAGGATTTGTGGTAAGAGCTGTTGTGTACTTAACCATCTCTTTTGAGAAAAACTACATTGGGAATTGGAAGAAGCTGTTGGACGCTGTTGTCCATAACAGGTGGTTTTGTGTCGATTTCGGATCCTGGATGAAGCTTCACTTCATAGCGCCTGAGAAGAGTAGCGAACAAGGATGATACACCACGGATGGCCAACTTTTGTCCAATACAGGATCGTGCCCCAGATCCAAAGGGAAGAAATGCATCAGATCCACTTGGCTCTTTCATAACACATGAACTGGGTTCTGCACCTGAAAATCATAGCACAGCGTGAACAATAAGAACTTATATCCAGCCCAATCTCTTGGTTGCAGATTCTAAAAGCAATAGTATAAAAAGGTCTTCTGGGCAATAATTAGGGAACTCATGCGCAATGTGAATGAAGGTGAACGTACTACCACCAGCCATTGCTGTTAAATAAAATATAACAAATGCGGTATATTGTTATCTATATAAACTGGAGAGTCCCCTTAAGTTGAGATGGTCTTGTATTGTTCATAAATTGTACTTCAAGGAACAACAGAAACATGGTGCAATAAAATTGTAAGTTAAAATATAGCTGTACATAAAACTGAGATCGGAAAAAGAAGATTAGTGGAGATAACTAATCGTGAATGGTCTGAGTTCTCGTCCACAACCAATCAGCTCCTCAACTTGTTTTCTCCATCTTTCTGCTACACATCGCATCTTTAATCTAGAATTGTCCGTAAGTAAAATAAACCAGTATACTCAAAGAGTTTTCATTCTTATGACCCAGTAGAGCTGAGAACTGAGTTTCTATTTTTCTCTTTAGTGGACTGGTGATTGCCTCTAATTTCACCCTCAGGTCTACTTTTCACAAACCTTATAGTAGAGCACCATTGCCATTGATCGTGATATATGCTATACCAACTCCAACTAGTCACTAATCCTTTGACTTTTAAATGATGAATAGTAAGCCTTGTTAAACAGCTTGATTTAAAAAAGGCTTAAAGACAAAATTACCTGAAAATTGTTCTTTGCCACGTAAACTGCATCCATCACCATTCCTTGAAAGAAAACGGTGGGGATTGAATTCATTAGCATCATCCCCCCAGTTTAAATTGTCTAGTTGAACCAACTGAACTGGGACAACAATAATTGCAGCAGCTGGTATTTCCACACCATTTTTTAGATTCAAATCTTCGAAAGAGAACCAAAAAAATTAAAACCAGATTAGTTAAGCTGGAAAGCAAATTATGTGCATAGCTGCATGAAACAAGAACTGCAAGTTTGTCGTTCCCATTCTCTTTCTTTTTAGATCAAGAATTGAAATTTATAATTACCATGACTGAGAGAGCATCTCTGCAGAAAAGGTCCAGATGAAAGAAGGCGAGCAGATTCATAGACAGATGCAAGGAGATGCGGCAAGCAATTAATATTCAATTGGTTGTGCCTCATCAAACTGTCCTGTGCAGTAGCGATAATTAACTCTGAGTGAATCTGTACAAACAACAAACTTTATCAATTTTTCCACAGGCTGAAACCAAAGGAAACTGGAGTTCAACAATAAAGAACGCGAAACATGCACGGGATTGACGAAGGTTTTAGTATACTACCATAGATTATATAGTGCAATTCTAATCTTCAAATGTTTATTCTAGAATATCTGTATAAAAAGTGAGAAACAATTTGTCCAATTCAACAACATTTAGAAAATCAAAGGCAAAAAACTCAAAAGAAATGTCAAAATAAGTTGAAACTTGATGTCTGCCTTTTAAGATAAATACAAACTTTTGCTTTTGCGAGAGAAACTCTCTCGGAGAGGCGGGATAAACATCTCATGTTTAGCTAAAATCATCATGTGTTCAATATACTTGTGATATCCCCTAAATTGTATTGTGAGCATGTAATGTTTGTACTTACCGTCATGTATTGCATTTACCTCAGCGTAAACATATATCAAACAATAGTGCGAAACATTCGGACCAGGTTTGCCAAACTGATGACAATAACTACGAAAAGATAATTATTGGTCACCTTATTTTGTATGTCCGGATGAGTCACAAGCCTCGTCAGGATATTACTGATCAGTGAAGCCATAGTCAGGGACCCATGAAACAGCATACTTATTATCTCTCCAGTCTGTTCATATCCCATTTCTTGGTGTCCCCCAAGATCCGTATAGAACTCTGATATGTAGTGCTGTTTGCTTTCCATCATTAGTTCTTCGGTTAAGCCTTTCAATTTAGCACACAGATCCTGGTACCTCCAAAACTCTTGTTTCCAGAAAGGAGTAACACTGTAGGATGCCCAAAAGCAAGCATCCTTTGCAATCTTCATTAATAGCTCTTCATACACAGTTGCCTTTGGCCAGGTTAGAAATGCATTCCCAAATAGTGTAGCTCCCAGGATGGAAAAAGATAGACGCTGAGATAGGGTTTCACAGTCAAGACCTTCCCTGGACATAGCGTCCTGCGATCTCTCAAGGATACACTCCAAAATTTCTCCAGGAGTCGAACTTACTCTCTGAAGCACAGTGCCATTAAGTTCTGTTTCTAATGATTTACGTCGATGTTCCACCTACATAAAACGCAAGGTATATGAATAAGAAGTGCTGGATTAATTAAAAAAATGTGAATCTACTCAGGGGAGACAAACTGCACAGTTTAGCATACTGACATATTTGTATCAAAAAATGTTTTTGCAAGATTAACTTAAGTACAACCTAAACCATTCACAGATTTACTGGAATTACATTCTCAAATGAGTTCAAAATACTTTTAACAGGCACTCTTGGGACAACTGACAGTAGTCCTAATGCACATTTGCCTCAAAATTGGAAGTTGGTCAGCAGGCCAACCAACTTCTAAATAGGCGGAGCTTGAGAAACTATTAACTCTATGCAAACAACAAACTCACCGCATCATACTACAGTCAATGAAAATTGAACAACCATATTGAGTTATTAACTATTTAAAGCTTGATTAACATGTTCAACAGTCACAGGCAGGCTTGTAAACTGTATACTAGCATGCCAAATGAATATATGTTGCTTTTAAATACTATTTCTATTAGTAGGACTATTTCGTGGGTGTATTTCTATTCATTCAAGTAATCCCTTACTGATCAAACAAGGCATAATAACTAAAGGATGCCCGTGATGGTGGAATTATTAATAAAGGCGGTACTAGTTAAGATAGGCAGGCTGTTTGGACATCCTAATTGACATGTACATCTGTACATACATCAGAGACACATACAGACAGAATTGGAGGGCAAGCATGACACTAACTAAAAAGAAAAAAGGAACAGATGAAATGCAGGACATGGCTCACCTTGTCGAATGAGGAAACAAAAAGGCTTGATTTTCCAAAAGCTAGACGAAATGCCTTCCCTGACAAAGGTAACTTATCATGTGCCTTCACAAGCACATCTTCAATAAGTTCTGGATCCTTTACAGACACCAGCAATTGCGTAGGACCTAGCCACAGTTTCACAATGCCTCCGTATTTTTTGTGACAGCTATCCAAGACATCTGAACACGAAATAGTAGTGTTCATCAAACAAATTGCTAGCATAAATTCAGAATGCTCACACACACAAAAAAAAGTTACAACGCAATATATCCCCACTTTCCCTTTATGAAACTCACAAATCACAACAGTCAACTGTAGCTCAATATATTCAAATTCCAGTTCTATCTCAGCTGAAATACAGTTACACTGGTATATTCATATGTATATAGCCACTCAAAATAATATCCATATCAGCGAACGGCAGGTACTAAGGTACTTAGCGTTCGATCAAATTAACACGATTAGAACGTATAGTAAATAGTAATTCATCGGTCATGACAGCAGAGGCAAACAAATGGCAGACAGATCCATCTACCTAACGTACAGACCAAGTCAAACAAGCAAAAACACAAGTACAGCAGAATCAGAGAGCTAAGCAAGACGACAAAGTGACGAACCTGTGAGATTGGAGCGGGAGATGAGGTGGTTGTGGCCGAAGAAGGACGGACAGGGCGGGCCGGGGATTACGCGGGCCTTGGCCCACATACGGAAGACATTGGCAAGCTTCTCAAGCAGGAAGGCAGTGACAGTGATGAGAGAAACCCAGAGAAAGGCATTGATTTGGCGCTCGAAGCTAAACTCCATTTCTGGAAACAAAC